>CAKNYM010049124.1:143697-171621 GCA_932195095.1 Andricus curvator
TTTTTTCGATTCGCATCAGATGGCTCTGCCTTGGCGAAAAATGACATTGACTGTTCATTTCCCCCTCGTCAATGAAAAATTTTTATTTGATACATACATACAGGGTGATTCTGTTATCTTGAGACATTGAAATATCTCAAGAAATACACATCTAAAGAAGAAAACGTCCCGAATAAAAATTTTTCATTTTCGAGGGGGAAAAGCGACCCGTCAGAAATTTGCCCCACGCCCCATCCCCTCGGGGCGGGAGGGGGGTAACTTCAAAATTCAAAATGAGAACCTATATTTTTTATTACAGATTCAGATTCCCCATAAAAAAATACATAAGATTTATTGGAAAAGTTTTTTTCGATTCGCATCAGATGGCTCTGCATTGGCGAAAAATGACATTGACTGTTCAAGAAATTATGGGATAAGACGTGCGTGACCACGAAAAAGGAGGATAAGATGATTATCAAGCTTTTTGAGAAGCACCCCACCTGTAATTTGCGGCAAGCCCAAAAAGTTTTGTCAAGACGATACAACGCCGTTTGAGATCTGCCGGCTATGGATAGAGGAGCACGGTGCTGAAACCGTTCTTGAATTTCTGGAGCACATTGGAAAGCACATTGGAAAATTGTCTTGATTTTTTTGTTTTGTTTTTTCAACGTAAGCAATACAACGAACCCGAACAAACCAACCCGTACGAATCAACCCAAACAAACCGACTCTTCGTCTTCTTTATCTTTCGTTTGGAAGCGCATTCCTTGAACAGTCAACAATGTCATTTTTCGCCAATGCAGCGCCATCTGGCGCAAATCAAAAACAACTTTCAAAATGAAACTTACGTATTTTTTGATGAGGAATCTGAATCTGTAATAAAAAATATAGGTTCCCATTTGAAATTTTAAAGTTACCGCCCTCCTGCCCCCAGGGTTTGGGGTGTGGGGTAAATTTTTGTGGGGGCGCTTTCCCCCTCGATAATAAAAAGTTTTTAGTGGGGATATTTTTTTCGTTAGATGCGTATTTCTTGAGATATTTCGATGTCTCAAGATAAAAGAATCACCTTGTATATATATATATTAAGAATAATATAATATCACATCTCAAAATATATAGACGAAACTTACCGCGATGATTTTTTCCGCAGTTGGATGTGGGTGATAAGAAGTTCGAGCAGTATCCTGAACTAACTTCGTTTGCTGGTTCTGACAATCTCGTAAATCCATCTTCAGGCTGAAATAAATTGTAAAATTCAAAATCGGTGAGAGCTATTTTTAAAAGCTCTTTTCTATATAAAATTCCATTGAGAAAAATATTCAAAGCAATTAAAATGAATAATGTTAGTCATATTGTTCTCTTAAAAGTTATTACTTAATAACAATAATAATAATAAGAATAACGTGTTGATGGTAGCTCTAAGAAAGCATCCAGAGGCGACTGTTGTCACCGTCAACGCTCGCGGCCGCTGTGTATGGATAACAGCGGTAAAATACGAACTCCAAACTACACTATGCTCCTAATTTTGTACCTACAACATCATCGCAGAAGATTTCAGACATCGTATTAAATTACCGTATAACATCCTCATCTCATCAGTCACTTGACTTAGTCCGTTGCTATGATGAAAAACCGGGTTCACCCGAGAACAAGTTTAAATATATAATAATAACGTGCTTAATATTAAACGTACACTCTCGTGCTTCGCGCTCGGCTTCGTACGTTTAATGCGTGCATTTTGACCGCTTTTTTCAATTATTATGAATAATGTAACCTTAATCGAAAACTGTGATTTAAACCCCTGATGAACTGCAGGCATAAATTTGAACTCAAACAATTTTTCTTCAATCTGTTTTTGAAGACGGTTCTCAAAGCAGCTGCAGCTTTGACGATTACATTCTCATTGTGAGACCCGCGCTTCGCGCTCAAAAATTAGTTTATACAGACGGTTCTCTTTCAAAAAGAAAGCGATGTAGGGAAAAATGGAAAATAAATATAAGAAGTATGTTTTTCGATGTCATGTTAATAAAAAAAATACATTTTTTTTATTTACTAAACAGAGACATTAAGCCATAAACTTTATTCCGTTGTTTCAAACTTCAATTAGAAGTCAACTATAAAAGACTTTGTAGTCAGTTTCAAAAAGATAATGAAAATCATTTCACTGCATTTAAAAAAATGTTCAATATAGCTCATCTACTTGATTATTAATTAACTAGAACAGTTTAAATTTGGATCGAATTGAAAAATATCATTGAGATAATTGGTAAATCTTGTTGAAATTTACTAAAAATTACAATTAAAACTTACGGATTTCATAAAAACAAAAATTGCAGAATTTATAAAATGATTTTGATTAAAATTTTGTCGCTTGCTGGTTCTGACAATCTCGTAAATCCATCTTCTGGCTGAAATAAAGTGTAAGATTTAAAATCGGTAAGATATATCTTTGAAAACTCTTTTCTATAGGGTAAGAGCACCAAATCTTAGAACCTTAGCCCAATTATTATTGGCATGTCGAGAACCGAAGTGAAGTTATTTAATTTTGACTAACTATTTGATTGCGCTGTATAATTTATACATGTATTATATGTTGAAATGATAGTAGAATTACATTAATTGACGAAAAAGATGTTAAAAAAATGTATTATCTAAGTAATGAGAGATGAGTGCCAACAATTTAGGCGGGGGTGCCAAGAATTGGTGCTCTTATCCCACAAAATCCTATTTAGGAAAATATTCAAATCTATTACAATGAATAATTTTAGTCATATTTTTCTCTCAAAAGTTATTACTTATTATTATCGATTTTTGAACTTTTACACAAAAGTTTGATTGACATTAGTTATTCAAATTATTAAGAGTGTTCGATAGCTTCGCAGACTTATATGTGGCGCTTGATTCCCAATGGACTACTATAAAAATGAACAAAATGAATGGGCGCTGAAACAATCTGAAGAAATTATACTAATATTCTGCTATTTTAAATTAAACGTATGTGATTTTGAGATCATTACATACTGGAAAATCCCAAACTATAGAGACAATATATGCAGAGAATACATCTATTGTCAATAAAGGCATTCAATAAATTTAAGCTTGGAAAACAAACGTTGAAAGAACACTCATTTTGTTAAACGCCACGTCTTAAGACTATAGGGCGAAATTATTTGATACAAGCAAAAAAAACTTGCGGTTTTAAAATTTGCGGATTTAAAAATTCAAAATTTTGTTCATTTATTAAACTTTTCCTGTGGGACCAAAATTGTAACGCATTTTTTGTATGTACCGTTTTTGGTAGTAAACAACAGTAAAAAAGAACAAAATAAGAATTTCACAAAAATGTGCAAAAAGCATGTTTTTTTGGGCTCAGTTAATACCACATGTTTAAAAAATGTTACGCATATTCAACTTATTACGGGTGTAATGCCGAGGAGGGAAATTGGGATCTGGATTACCGAGAGAAGGGTAGAATACAATAAATTGGAGACCAAATTAGGAGACAATAAGACATTTATTGACTTACAGTGGTCGTCGGGACCAGGTAGTTCGTGGCGACGTTCCGGAGGTTGGTTTACATTGGGCGGATTGCCCGAGGATGAGTGTGGTCCTGGTGAGGCCAGTGGTGACCACGGTCAATCTTCCCTTGGGGTTGCGACGGTGTCTGGACGGCGGTTTGGTTTCTTGGTGGCCCGAGAACGACCAGGACGTTCCTAAGCACTTGTGGGACACTTGTGGTGCAAAAGTATGACACTAGCGAGCGATCAGCCTTCCCGAGCACGGTTGGATTCGGACTGCTAGTAGGGTTGGTAAAGTCGACTTCGACTTTACTCGAAAGTCGACTTTCAGGGACCGAAAATCGACTTTTTACACTCGACTTTGCGCTATTAAAGTCGACTATGTTCATTCAACTTTGCGACTTCTTCCGACGACTTTTGCTTACCGCCGCGCGCCAAGTCCAAATTACGTTTGCAGTTTGCTTTGCAGCTGTTGCTGTGCGATATGGCTCATTGAATCCATCCGCGCATGACGCGCTCGAACAGATAGCGCCAACCAATCGCGTGCAAGGCTACTTCTGGCCGAGCCGGCGGGCTTCTCTTAAACGTATAAACGTATTACATACGTTTATAGTATTAATACTTTTATTTTCGATAATTAGAAGTTTTTTACTGCCCAAAAGTACTACGAATTATCAAGTTTTTTCTGTATATGTCAATCAAAACCCTTGTTTTTTCAGAATACTAATACGTACCTGTGAATAAAATATATCAATATACATAATATATAATATATGTGACCGTCCGCGAAGAAAGGGACCTAATGCGGAAAAAATCGATTTTCATTTTCTTACGCCAATCGATAGTTTCTGAGTCACTCTTTCATTTTCAATAATCAGAAATTTTTTAAGTTAATTACTTTTTTTGTTATTAAGCTACAAACATAGGCATGATAAGCGTACGCGGTGACCGAACGAGAGGCCTACGAAAGCCAGCCCCACCGCTGACCACTACAGCTGTACGCGACGTGTCCGTGAGCTCCACTGGCTCGTGCCTAAAAGTGTAGTGGTAAGTGGAGGAGGTGATTTTCGTAGACGCATCCCCACTACTCAATTGCTAGCTTGCGGGCTCTGCTACGATCGCCCGTCCTGTAAAATTCAGCCTTGACGCATTAGGTCCCTTTATTCGCGGACGGTCACATATATCAATAAGAAAAAAAATTGTGATTCATACATGTCAATTATTTAAAAGTATTCCTCGTAAAAAAAAATTATTGTTGGCCCTAAGAAGGGCCGATATGAATTAAATGAGAAATTGGATTGCAAATTCAGTCTGAAAAATTGTTTCTGAAATGTCCCCAGATGTAGTAGGTAATCTCATCAAAGGAGAGTACTTTATTTTAAACTTAAGACTATTGAAAAGAACTATTCGACAAGTTCATCGAATGTACTGAAATGAAATCAACACCGTTCACTGTTTTACGTTATCCCGCACCGACTTATCATTGGTCGCTGTTGTCTGAGTGGGACATGACTTACTGGTACTGGTCATTGATGATAGAGTGGGGGCTTTCTTCGGCTAATTGGCTCACTGAATTGCTATGGACTACGATAAAAGAGACCAATCGAGACGTTTAAGTCACTTGATTTCTGAATCCCGATAGCAAGTTAAGTTTAATGTAAGTTATTTAAAGTAAACAAAATTTAAGTTCTAGCGAAAAAAGTCGAAAAAGTCGACTTTTTTCATCGATTAATCGACTTTGAAAGTCGACGCGTAAGAAGTCGGTCGAAAAGTCGAAAGTCGACTTTTCACTGCGATTTACCAACCCTAATCTGCTACCGAACGCACCGTTGTCCGGAATTTCGGGGCCCCTCGGGGGGTTCCGCCTTATCTCGGCCACGACCCGGCAACCCTTTTGTGCAGGGCCGTACCGAGTTCCGCGTTATGGTAACAATTCTGTTACAAAATTGAAATTCTTTCAATTTGAAACGAAAGAAACATACTACGAAAATGTGCGAAAAACATTTTTTTTTTATTTACTTAATAGCACATTTTTAAAAAACGTTTTGAATATTAAACTTGAAATTCTTTTATTTTGAAACAAAGGAACATGCCATTATTTTGTTGTTTTGAAAAATGAATGTTCATCGGTTTTAAAGCGTGAATATTGTTAAGAACAGGAAAAATTCACAATTTCGAAAAGCCTTCAATTGCACAAAACTCTTTTGTGCACATTTTGAAGGAATTGTTGTAGAAAACTTGCACCCAAGGCCGTAGCGAGTGGGCGGGGAAGTGGGTCAATAGGGTTTGATACCCACACCCCGTAAATTTTGAGAAATATTCATAAGGTTGCTAGACATTTTTGTAGTTGATTAAATGTCCATACACTGAAAAAAAATTTACTTGATTCAAGGAAATACGTTTCTTCGTGTTTTTTTTTCGTTGTATCAAGGAATTGTTTACTTTAGTTGTTTTAATATTGATTAGATGCAAAAGATTCACGCATCCATTCAAGAAAATGATTTCTTTGGTGATATTTCTTTGATATAAGTAAATATTTCTTCGCATTAAAAGTGAAAAATATTAAGTGAAAGAAATTATTTCCTAGAAGGTAGGAACCTAGGTTCATTAAATACGTTTTAGGCGCATGAAGAACTCCTTCTTTAGTCCAATGAAATCGATTTTTTGAAAGGGATAAATATGTGTTCAAATTAAATAATTCATACACCATTGGAGCAATTAATTTTTTTTTTTTAGTAAAGAAAGTATTCACTTAAGATAAATTAATTTTCATTCAATTGAAGAAATATGTATTCCATGCTAATAACTGTCAAAATAATAACAATAAAACAATTATCTGAATTTAAAAAATATTCTTTCACCATAAATCGATATTCGTTCGATTGAAAAAAAAATTATTAGACACTATAAGTTGATATAATTGTTGCAACGAAATAATGACTTAAATTGAAGAAATATTTATTCAAGATAAATGAATATTCATTCAGTTAAACAAATATTTATTGCATTATAACACTCATTATAATCAACACAATGCAAACATTATTTAAATTTAAAAAATATTCTTTCAATGTAAATGCATATTCATTAAACTGAAAAAAATATTTATCCCATGCCAGAAGTCGACATAATCATTGCAATCGAATAATTACTTAAATTGAAGAAATACAGTAAACTTCCACTTATTTGAACTGCCACTTATTTGAACTTCAGAATATTTGAACCCCCCTACACGCACTTATTTGAACTCGTCACCTTCCACCACGGTCCCTGTACGGACTGTACGGTCACGTATGCGTCAGTGGCAGACCAATTAAAAAAAGATGCCCGGAAAGCGGGAAGCTTTGAATTGAGTATTTTAGCATGACGTTATGGGAATGCAGACAACTTTTTCAAGAAAATATTATAAACGTTAAAGTAAGTCGTAAATGTATGAATAGTAGTATTTCTCAGGTGTAAAATCTATTTTCTCAGTCATGTTCCATTCTTTTTGCGATGGACGTAATCACTTGCAACATCCTGTAAATGGTGTTTGGTGTATGTACATTAAACAAATTACTGGATCCACAGAAACGTGTTTTCTTTCTTTAAACCAAAGATATGTTAACTTAGGATGCCAAGAATGTATCGGATTTTCTCAAGGAAATCTTCAGCTGGCGACATTTTGAAATGTTGTTATACCAAGGTTATAAACAAGCGAATCTGTTTCATTTTTTATGGATATTTTAATGAAATATCTAAAATTCAATGAAAATAAGATTTAAACCTCAATAAAAATGTATTCATTAATTTTAGGGGGAGGGGTTGCGAATGGAAATATAAAAAGTATGCTCTTTAGTCGTTGCCACCCCAGTGCCAATGACCAGTCCACGCAATTGCGAAATGGTTTCATTCACTGACACCCGTGTCTCTTCAGAAAAAATTGAGGTTATGTAACCCCATGAAGCTATTATTTATATGCCGGTAATCGTGACCTCCGAAGTTTTTTTAATATCATTTACTTTGTTTAGGTATAGGTATACGAGGGGCACTCCGAAAGTTTTGTCAATAGGAATATTTCAGGTATACCAGGTGGATTACGCATATCGACGCCTCCATTCCATATGAGTCTATGTGCTGACAGCGCCGTGTATGAGACTATGCGCTGTGTATAAGCATAGGGAATAGTCTCATACAGAGCGCTGTTAGCACATAGACTCATATTGAATGGAGGCGTCGATATGTATTTCGTAAATTTGATGTTTCTATAGACGACAGTGAAAACTAGAACGAAAAATATTCATTTTTTGTTGTTGGAAATCATGAAAAATCATTGCCCAGAAATGTTCTCTTGGTAAATCCAGATCTTTTAACACACTTTCTTAATTTAAAATGATACCTGCAACAATCAAATTAATATTTTTCGTTCTAGTTTTCGCTGTCACCTATAGAAACATCAAATTTACGAAATACATATGCGTAATCCACCTGGTATACCTAAAATATTCCTATTGACAAAACTTTCGGAGTTACCCTCGTATTTATTGTTTTTATTTAAATGATACCTTGAATTTTATTATCTTCATACATATTATGTTCAATAATAGGAAGTGTCTGCTCGTACCAAAAAAATCTGGCTCTTTTTACCGAAATTGTGGTACAAATAGTCCCTTTTCCAGCTCTATTTATACTGAAAAAATTGTCTATTTGTACCAAAATTTCGGTACTCATAGCCACTGCCTTAAGGGGATTTATCAGCGTTATAAAATGGATGGGCAGTTTCCGGCCGCACGGTTGAATATTTCCGCCTGATATTTTGCATACCTCATCTAAAATTCTAAATATTGTTCTCTTTTGCAGTGAAGTCTCGGTTTTTTGAAAAAATGTTTATATTTGACGTTATAAACAAAAAGAAAAGAACAATAGAAAAAAATGTGCCAGCTTTGCGGGCACATTCTCATCGCGCGCTTCGCGCGCGGCTCGCAAGTTTGAGCGCGACTGTTGGATCTCGCGCTTCGCGCTCAATCATATATTTATCTCGCGCTTCGCGCTCGATTATGTATTCACCTCGCGCTACGCGCTCGGGCGTATTTACATCGCGCTTTACGCTCGGCTCCTCTAGATTTTTGAACTTCATGTTCAACTTCGATGAAAAGAAAAAGTTTGTTTGCAAATATTATAAAATTATCAAAACCTCTACATATTAAGTGATTGTTAAATTTGTTTTTATTTTAGACTGAAAAGGAGAACTTTATTTACTCAAGGTTCTATCGACCTTAAGGAACACATTCTCATCCAGGCACTCGCGCTTCGCGCTCGATATATGATTTGAAAATCATTTGAACCTTGCGTTCCACGCTCGGTTCTGTGCACCGTAAGATAGAAACAAAAAAGATTGAGCGCACTTACGGCGTGCGATTTGGTAAATACACTGAGCGCGCACTTTGTGCTTCGTGTTATATGTTCTTCATATACAAATTACTAACTTTGTATTTGATTTCAAATGAAAAGTAATGATATAATTTAGGCGACAAATTTTATTAGTTAATATTTTATTTTAGCTTGTGCCGTTTATCAAAAAAGTTAATTTTTTTCATTTTGAATATATTCTTACCACAAAAATTGATTACGGGTTCGTAAGTCTTTTTTGAATGCACAATTTGTGTTCATTTATATGTTTTCATACCTTGCATTGTTTTTTCAAAATTTTTTTTTTTTTTACTGTCAATGTTATTTTCACGAATAAAACAAAAACCACGCATCCTATCGACACATGAGTCACAACAAATTTGTACCTCTTCCTTGGATGAACAAATTTTGTTTCGGTCATTTTCTCGTAGCTGGTAATATTCGTCTGAAAATTGGATTTTTCTATTTTCAATGCTGTTTTTTACGAATAAAACAAAAACTGCGCGTCATATCAAAAAGTGAATAATAAGAGATTTGTAGATATTTTTTAGGTGCACAATTTTGGTGAGATGATCTTTTCTCGTATCTTGCATAGTTTGACAGCAAAATGGAATTTTTGATTTTTCATTAATTTTTTGTGAGATCAAAATTTGAATTTTTTATTTTTCAAAAAATTCAAAAAGTTGTTATGAAAGTATTATAGGGTGTTCAGGAATCAACGATTTTCTCCTCTTGACTTTTTTTCATATCGTGCGTTTTTCGGCTTAAAATGTTCATTTTCGTTTGTTTTTTGGAATTTTGAAAATGCTATAACTCCAGTAATTTTTTTTATCACGAAAAGTCATAAGAATATTTTGTTCGTCATTTTGCGTACTACTAATAACCGTACATAGAATTTTCAAATCTTCAAAAAAAGTGGTCTCAAAAATTTTCAAAATGTGCTCACTTTTTGAATTTTCATCCAAAATAGCTGGTTAACGAACTCGTTCTCTCTTTTTCGGCCATAAAAAAGTGTGCCAAAGCTCAATCAAATCTGATCATTTTTTCGAAAGTTATGGTGGCTACAGACAGACAGACACCTTGGTAAAAATCGTTTTTTCTAGCTCAGGGGGTCTCTAAACGTGGAGATTTGATGAAAACCGACTATGTCAAATTTTACATAAAACCAATACCTTCTCATTAGAATGAGAATGTAAAAAATGCAGTGTCGCTCAGTAGTAGCTGAGCGTGCATTTTCGGGGCCTGAACCTCGACCCTTGTCAAAGCTACGAAGCAGACTCCCCGTAGCGCGAGCAGAGAGTCTGGAGCGCGTCGAATTACCCGAGACGAATGACCCCCCCCCCCTTAGTCAGAGATTGTTGCATTTTCATTTATTTATTTATTATATGTTTACTCGAAGTATGAGAAAATCGAGACTTTCCACAAAATCATTATTTACTCTTCAATAGCGGTTTGCATATAATGAAAATAATCTTAAATCGACACAAGAGTACTCCCAGAATGCAAATAATTTGATTATTATCTGTTTTTATTGTTATAAATAAATGACATTAACAAACAGCCACATAGTGTAATTTTAGTTGAAAATTTTTTTTTTTCGGATGAATGTGCTTTAAATTATAGTGAGAGTGACTGCTAGTCATAATTTTTATGAAGCATCAACAATTGTAAATGTTGTAAACAATTTTTTGCAAAAATTTGGAATTTTTTCTTCATTTATTATCTGAAAGTATGTAGATATTCGGAAAAGTGATATATGTTTCATTATGTGTGTTCAAATAAAACAGTTGTTGATTTTGTAAACAAATGCAATAAGTAAATATAAAACTTTGTGCTGGAAAATAATTTCGAATGTTTGTGAGAGATTCGTAATAATATTACGATTCGCAGGTATTTAGCAACACTGACAAAAGTGGATCGTTAGAAGAACTCTTTGAACCAGTAGTTCTAACTACTTTTAATTGAAGCGCAGCTTTTCGTCAGTGAATTTTTTTTAAATTACTATTTTGTGTTCAGGTATGTTAAACTGACTTTTTAAAAGAGTTCGATGTATAATTTCAAATAGTAGGATGCACTGCACCACTTGGTAACCGTCCATACTCAGCGAGAAGAAGAGTTACTATTTCGTGTGATAAGCCTTTCTTCTGTGAAAAGTAACTTTGCCGATTTCGCATTGTAACGCATATATGTATATGTATATACTATATATGCACTGTACGCATTCTATATACGATTTATGAATTGATTAGCTCGAAACTTTCGACAACAAAAATGATGTAAAATGTCGATCGATTTGAAAAAGGAAAAAAATTATTTCATATATTATTACTGCACTTAATTTACTTTTAATCTGACACAACTGCAAGCACATAGACTTACACATATGATCGCACGCTCAAACGCTCTGAAAAATCGCCCCCGCTGGGGAATGGAACCCTTCTAACTACCTAAAACCTGTCCTAAAACCTAAATCGGAAGCACGCGTTAGTCGTGTGAGCTATGGAACCACTTAGATTTTTCTGAAAAATTCTCGGTCAAGCGGTTTCTCTGAGAAAAACGTGGCCAGCTAAGAAATGATGATAAATGTCTACTAACAATTTTTTTCATTAATCTCTTACGGATGATATCTAATATTTTGTAACGAGCTTGGGAAAAATATTTTGCGTAAAAGTATTAACTAACATAGTAAATTCAGAAACTTGTGATAGAACCTAATAAATCCTAAATCTTCCAGACTAATAGTTACTATAAGTCTGCAAGATATCGTATTTACTGGGTTCTATCCTAAGTTTCTAAATTATAGATTTTCCCAGATTATTTGCAAACCGCTATTGAATAGTAAATAATGATTTTGTGGAAAATCTCGATTTTCTCATACTTCGAGTAAACATATAATAAATAAATAAATGAAAATGCAACAATCTCTGACTAAGGCGCCCTTGGAAATTTAGTGCTCTTCAGTTTAAAGAAAGTAATTGCGGATTGGGAAAAAATTGAAGGCTGTAGACGTTTTGAACGAAAAGAATGTGTTTCCTCCCACAGTGCGGTGTATCTTTGCATACTATCGTGTGCCCTTCAACATTTCTATTATTACCACAAATATTAACCGATTTTCATGAATCTTTTTTTCACTTTCTTAGAATTATATGAATAAACTATTTCTGCTAATTAAACTTCAATCACGCGATGCTTTCATAATTTCAGTTTTTTGAACCGGCCTGCATCTCATAACAATGAAGAGGGTCATTCGTCTCGGGTAATTTGACGCGCTCCAGAGTCTCTGCTCGCGCTACGGGGGTCTGCCTCGTAGCTTTGACAAGGGTCGAGGTTCAGGCCCCGAAAATACACACTACTGAGCGTCACGGCATTTTTCTTCTATTGTTCTTTTCTTTTTGTTTATAACGTCAAATATAAACATTTTTCCAAAAAACCGAGACTTCACTGCAAAAGAGAACAATATTTAGATGAGGTATGCAAAATATCAGGCGGAAATATTCAACCGTGCGGCCGGAAACTGCCCATCCATTTTATAATACTGATAAATCCCCTTAATAATACTGTTGTTCCAGAGGTTGTATAATGTTTTTGAAATGTTACGCCTGAACTTATGTTATTATAAATACCAGAAGTTTTTATTCAATCGGTGGGCAATTTTTTTTAACTATATTTATATAAATGCTATTTTGAATTTTTTTTTTTTTAAGTAAAGACTAAATATAATTCCAAGATTTATGATCGGTTGAGAAAAATTGAATTTGTTTCTTGATTTGGCTAATTTAAAGCAGAAATTTAAAAAATTATAAACATTTATAATGTTTCTTATTTTATTTACTATATTATTTTAGGTGAATGCAGTGCCAAACATTGGAGCCGGGGGTGCCAATAACTGGGGTTAGCAGTGCAAAGCACTAAACTTTTAGGACAACATACTTATTCTTAATAATTGTTTAAGTTTTTGTCAACTTGTAATAATAATTCAACATTTTGATGTATTCTGCGTAAAATGTTGAGTGTACGTATGATTATCACTATTTTAGAATTCGATATTTAGTGTGTTCATCCCTTTCTTAAAGTCTGAACGTCCTCTCAAGGTGCTAATAACAGGTGCTCTTACCCTATTTCTTAATTTCAAGGAAATCGATTCTTTGAATAGATAAATACGTATAATTAAGTAATTCGTCCAAGTGACCGAAGGAAGCGCGTTAGACACTATACGTACTCACCTCAAGCGGTGTTGCCATGTCTGGGAGGTAGGATTCTTACCTAGCGTCCATGTCTCCCAGGTATCTATGTAATCTGACAATCAAGTCATAATCAGAGAATTAAGCTAATTCAAAATATCATTAGTTTAGAAGAAATTATTTTTTAAAATTTTATTTCTTATAATATATCGCTTCAGAGATCTCTCGTAAATTCGTTTTTGGCGCTAATTATGACTTTCTTGCGGGTTTTTAAATGCAAATTGCTTCTGATACATAAAATCCTGCTTTATACTGACAATTAGATGTTTGAACAAATTGTTCAAACAATTTAGTATTGTTTTTAGGAATTTTATCTTAGAATTGAGTTAGAAAGTCGCAGTTTTTTTTAAATTGCACTTTTTGTCCAACTTTCAATTAGAGCGAGTTAATACATAATTTATGTTGATAAAAAAATTGTTTAACAAATTTGTTATTACTGTTAAAAATATTCTCTTTGAATAATGCTGGAAATCGCGCTTTTTTCTAAAATTTGTAACTTTTTGTCCACTTTTCACTTAAAATGAGTTAATATTTATTTTAATTCAGAAAAAATAATTGTTCAAACAAATTACTATTGTTATTAGCTATCTTCTCTCAGATAAGTGCTAGAAAGTTGCGGGTTTTTCTAAAATTTTTTTACTTTTTGTCTAATTTCTGATTAAAGTAAAGTGATAATTTATTCAAGTTAACAAAAATAATTGGTCAAACAATTTATTATTATTGCTAATAATATTCTCTTTGCTTAATGGTAGAAAGTTGCTGTTGTTTCTGAAATTTTAACTATTTGTCTATTTTTCACCTGGAGTGACCTAATAATTATTTGAGTTGAGCAAAAATAATTGTACAAACAAATTATTGTTGTTTATGATTACAGGCACAAAAATAGGAAAGTTAAACGACTACTCAAAGAGAGTAAAGAGAAAATCAGAGCAGAAGAAGAGAACAAAATACAAAACTGCTTTGAAGGAATTATGAAACTATTATATAAACAGTTGAAGGAAAGTAAAAGTACAGAGTTTACCAGCATGAAAAACAGCAAAGGTGAAATGCTATATGATACAGACGGGATAGTAGACGCTTTAAAAGACTCTTTTAAAGAACTATTAGGAGGTGAAGATATAGGACAACAAAACTACGACATAGAACATAATGCATTAGAAAACCCAATTGAAAAAGTCTGTGTCACTGAGATTAGAAATATAATTAAGAACTTAAAAAACGGTAAGGCTGCTGGTGTGTACAGTATCAGCGCTGAAATTCTTAAATACGGTGGCGAGTACATACCTCACAGGTTGTGCGAATTGATAAATTTATGTATCGAGATGGGAGAAGTCCCAGACGATTGGAGAAAAGCGATTATCGTACCAATATACAAAAGAAAGGGAGATAAAAGCAATTGCAGTAATTACAGAGGTATCAGCTTACTAAGTACCGTAAGTAAAATATACTCAAAAATACTCATTCGTAGGGTAATGAAAATTACAGAAGAAAAGATATGGGAAGTCCAAAGTGGATTTATGCCAGGAAGATCATGTACAGATCAGATATTTAGTTTAAGACATATCACAGAAAAATGCTTAAGAGTAGGAAAGAAAGTTTTCTGTGGATTTGTTGACCTAGAAAAAGCATTTTACAAGGTAAATAGAAGTAAACTTTGGGAAGTCCCTAAAGAGTACGGAGTCAATGGATGGCTCCTACAAGCAATAAAATCAATATAAACAGGTAGTAAAGCGAGTGTAAGAGTAAATGGGAAACTGAGTGACTGGTTCGATATTATGCAAGGCGTAAAACAAGGATGCGTTATGTCCTCATGGCTGTTTATCATATTTATGGATAAGTGTCTAAGAATGGCCCTCTTCGACGAAGAAGGTGTAGATCTCGAAACAGTGAAGGTACGTGGGTTAGCTTTCGCAGATGACCAGATTATTATGGCAGAATCAATCGAGGACTTGCAAAGAATGTTGAATAAACTTAATACAAGCATGAAGAACATGTGCCTTAAATTTAACGTAAATAAAACAAAAATCATGGTATTTGAGGGAAAAACTGAGAAAACAATGTGCAACATTGTCCTAAATGATGAGAGATTAGAACAAGTTGACAAGTACGTATATCTGAGTAGCCTATTCACTAGCGACGGAAAAATAGATGGGGAGTTAGACAGGCGCATAAATAAGGGTAAGCAGGTTATCGGTAGAGCAGGGTCCATTCTCAGAAATAAAAACATATCAAAAAAAGCTAAAATGGCCATAAATAATTCTATATTCTTACCGACTGTACTATACGGTAGTGAGACATGGACCTGTCAAAAGAAGGACAGGAGTAAAATTAACGCGATTGGCATGAAACCTCTTCGCACAATATGCGGAAAAACACTGATGGACAAAGTTCGAAACGAGATAATCCTCAAAGAATGTGGTGCAAAAGAGACAATAGTTGACACATGGGAAAGAAATTAGTTAAGATGGTTCGGACATGTTGAAAGAATGAAAGATGAACGACTAACGAAACAAGTGTAGACCGCCAAAAGAATGGTTAGAATCTGTGAATGAGACACTAATCCGAAGAGACATAAGAAGCCACAGAAACACGAGAGCTTGCATAAAAAATTGCATGGACGTGAAGGAAGCTAGAGTAGTATCCCAGGACAGAAAAGTGTGGCGACAAATAGTTTGTAAACAGAGTGACAATAGAGTGAATGACGCCTGAAACAAAGACCTTGGATAATAAATGGGCCCAAGTGGGGAACCACACATAACAATTTTGTGAGGCTCTTCACCTGGGGTGATCGCTAGCGAGATTGATCAGCAACCTGGGTCGGAACAGTGTTGCGAAATGAACGTGTCATTTGAATAAATAACACGAGAATTCCAGATCAATCTAAAATATCTATACCTAACAGCTATATACCTATCTACCTTATACCTATATACCCACCATACGCACTACTTTTTTCCAACCGAGCAAGTCACGCCTACCCCGAAAGGGAAATGGCTTGATGGTATAATAATAAAATAATGATAACTATCTTCATCTATATTAATGCCATATAGTTGCGATTTTCTTCTGACATTTTTAACTTTTGGTCCACTTTAAACATAGTGAGGTGGGAGAACTAGGTCATTAAATGACTTATGGAAGTTTTGTTTTGCATTACAACAAGAAGTTTATTGTAAAACGTGAAAGAAAAATTTGGAATTGCAAATATTTTAATATCAACCCCGGAAGGTTGAGTGGGGGGGTGTCCTTTCTTGGAGAAAATACGTCTCGTCGGTGACAATATAATTATTGAGGGTAGTCAAAATTGTTTCATGTCTCGAATTCTCATACACATCGCCCGGAAATTTGTTCGAATCCACACAAAAAATCCATTTTTTTGGTTAAAAAAATGATATTCAGAGGTGGCGCAAGCCCATGAAGTTTAAAACGTATTTCCCATTAGGAAAAAAGACGTTTTTGTACATTTTATTCAGAATCGTCAATATTAGCTGAATCGAGTTGAAACTCAACACTTTTCTTCACAAATAGCCATAGAATACAAGTCAAATATATTAATTATCAAATATCACCCCCCTAAATCTGTTTTATAGGGTCCCAGAAAACCCATAAGTGAAAAAATGGGTTTTGCGAGTTTTTAGCGCTAATTATGATTTTTTGTGGTTTTTAAACAATGCTAGAAAATTGTATTTTGTTTTTAATTTTTCACTTTGTGTTCAATTTTCAATTAAAATCAGTTGAATAAATAATTAACGTGAATAAAATTATTTTCTTAAACAAGTTAATATTATTAATAATATTCAATTTAAATAATAATAGAAAGTTGCGTTTCTTCTGAAATTTACAACTATTTGCCTACTTTTCACATAGGGTGAGTTATTAATTAATTTAATTTAGCAAAAAGAATTATTTAGACATATTATTATTGTTTATAACTATCTTCTCCTTTACCAATGCAATATAGTTGCGGTTCCACTCAGTGAAGTACTAAATATTGCAAGTTAACAAACATGCTAATTTAAACAATGTATTATTATTTATATCTATCTTCTCTTGAAGTAATGCTAGAAAGTTTCTTTTTTTTGTAATCTTAATTTTGCTTTGACTTTTCAGTTATGAACAAATAACAAGTGAATCTCAACAAAAATAATTTTTGAAATTATATTTTACTTTTTTAAGTGAATTATTCTTGCTCTTTTCGCGATGTTTAAAAAAATTAATCACAAAAAAGCTATCTTACACAAGAGACACAAACAAGGTATGAAATAATTATGAGTAGGTGGGAGGACTAGGGCTGCAAATGACTTGTAAAAATGTTGTTTCCAATTACAACAAGAAGTTCATTGCAGAGCGTAGAAGAAAAATTTGGGATTGAACATATTTTGATATCAGCCCCCCCCCCCCTCCCAGCAAAATATACTCACGAAAAAAAAGAGATTGTTTAAAATATACTTTTTCTCTCATGTTTATATAGTATTTGTTCCTAACTAACAAGGCAAAGCAAAGTTAACCATTTCAGAAAAAACCGGAACTTTCTAGCACTTATCTGAGAGAAGATTAAACAACTATTTTTTTTAACTTGCATGAATTATCACATCGCTAAGTGAAGGGTGCGCCAAAAAGTTAAAAATTTCAGGAAAAAAGCGCAACTATCTGACATTAATATATATATGACATGAATATAGTTTTCAAACTAGAATGAAAAGATCTATCAGAGTCAAAAAAAAAATGTAAAATTTACATGTTGTTTTAGATACTGCACATTTCAATTTTTTTCTCTCGATAAATTCTTGATAAAGGGCATCACAGGTTTTAAAAGTTCAAATACTCCCATATTTAAAACTCAAATCTTCTAGAATTGCAAAATTTCATGTTAAAAGCCTTAATAGTCAGTTTTAAATGTAATAATTTTAGATTTGAATATTCTGAGTTGTTTGGTTCCAATGTTAAATACAAATATTTTCTTTTTTTTTAAGTTTTGAACTCGTAGAATCGTAATAAAACAATTTAAAATTAAATATTGAACACTTAAAATTCAACTTAAAGAAAAACACAATTTGAAAATTAGAAGCCTTAAATGGTGCAATTTATAAAAATTCGGAAGCATAGCGATCTTCTTTTGCATTATATTCAAAATTTTCCAAAGTGATAATATTTTAAACTTTTAGTTAAAGATTTTCACGAATGAATCATTTCAAATACATTTGATTGGAAGATTCAAAGAATGAATAATGATTCTGAATGAATTGTTAAAAGCTAAACGATTTGTATTTAAAAAGTTAAAAATTATATGTTACTTAGAATCAAAACAGATGAAAATTGTTTGATATGAAATTGAGACCTTAGTTATTGAATAAATTTCTTTAATTCTGACTGGTTAAAATGGTAGAGTTTCAAATTTTTATGTTGAACGCTGAATTTTCCATCTTTCTCTTTCAACAGTATTAATTTTTCAAATAAAATTGAAGTGTCAAAATTTAGAAAAGTACAGTTGACAATTTGCAAAATGTTAATTTTGAGACGATATTAATTTACTTGAAATAATAAAAAATTTAAAGGGGAAGAGTATAAAAACGTTCTAATATCGCAATTCTAGGTAATTAAAAATTGGTTCAGTGCTTAATGAAGTTGAGATTTGCTTAATTTTCAACGCTTCGTATTAGAAATGTTTTTATTTTTATTGTTGCGTACTCAAAATTTCTTTATTTCTTACATTTTTTTAGAATAATTCAATTGTAAAAGTTTATAATTGAGAATTTTTCCAGCTTGTGCTAACAATTTAAAATTCTGAAATTTCAGAAGCTTTGACTTTGAACAATTCAATCCGGTTTTTCAGTTTCTAATTGTAGAATTGTAATCAGTTTTAATTTTAAATTGTTGAAATTCTAAAGTTTTCAATGTTGAATTATTAAAATTTGAACGCTTCGAATTATAAATAACACAACTCGAATTTAGTTGAATTTTATATGATCCAATTTCCAGAATTTTAATCTGAAATTATTCAATTTTGAACAGTTTTGACTTGTCCCATTTTTGAAATTTTAATCTGAAATATTTTGATTTCGAGATTCTTCAATTAAAAATAAAATTCCAATTACAACAAGAAGTTCATTGCAGAGCGCAGAAGAAAAATTTGGGATTGAACATATTTTGATATCAGGGGGGGGCCCCCCCCCCCCCATTTTAAAGACTTATGTTTAGACTTATGTTATAAAAAAAGATCTTAACTTTAAATGATCTTATCTTTTGACTCTGATAGATCTTTTCATTCTAGTTTGAAAACTATATTCATGTCATATATATTAATGTCAGATAGATCTTATCACATCGCTAAGTGAAGGGTGCGCCAAAAAGTTTAAAATTTCAGGAAAAAAGCGCAAAAAATTTGACTTATGTTATTAACTAAATTTTAAATTTAAATTTTCTCTCGATAAATTCTTGATAAAGGGCATCACAGGTTTTAAAAGTTCAAATACTCCCATATTTAAAACTCAAATCTTCTAGAATTGCAAAATTTCATGTTAAAAGCCTTAATGTGGAATTTAACTCAGAGTATTCTGTATATATATAGTATTCAGAGTATTCAGAGTATATATATATATCAAATTTAAAATATAATAATAAAAGTATTAATTGTTTAATCATGAACGCTTCGAAGCAGTACTGATACATTAATAACTCCTTTCTAATGAAACTGTCCACTTTTAAAAATTTTCTTAAAAAAATTTTCCTATTTTGAGAGCATCTGATGAAAAATTTTCCAGTTTAAAGTTATTCAATTCTGAACGCTTTTATTGGAAGTGATACAAGTTAAATTATTTTCTATTATATTAGAAATATTGTGCTTTTGTCAAAATTTTACCTAGGTAATCTAAAATTGTTTGATATGGAACGTTTTCAATTCTGAATCGTTGAATATATACCTTTTTTAAATTTCAAACACTTTTAATTTAGAATTATTAATTACTGTTTGAACAATTTATTAATATCTGATATTTGAAAAAAATTCATTAACGTATTTTCAAATTTTTTATTTTTTTAATGTTATGAAATAAAAATCCAGACATTTACAGCTAGTTCATAAAAAATGTAATTTACAGGTCTGGGATTCCCGACACTATTGTCACTATTGGCCACTTTTTTTTTGCGATGATACTATTTTGACAAAAATGCTACTATTATCACTTTTTTGCACGTTCCCTCTTAAAATGGTTTTGAACCTTTTCGCTGATTGGTTAAAATAACATGTCCAAAATCTCAAGTATATAAATATAAAAAAAGTCCCAACGGCTAATATAACACAAATTTATTCATAATACTTTAAATTCATCTATTCTTTATTTCCATCTTATAGGCCTCGGGTTATAAGACATTTTCGATTTTGTTTTCATTTATTTATTCACATTCAAGAGTAAAAATATCAAATTGGAAGCGTAACATTGAAAAAGCTTATAACTAAATATTTTAAAAAGAGTAAATTTCAAAAAGAATATTTGAACGTGAAATTTAAAAAAAATTCTGATTTCTCATCAAAGTATAGCATTTGCTAATTTTTCGAAGGAAAATTTTTCAATTTACTGTAAAATTAAACTGCTGATCCAATCTCATCCCTGTTAATGTATTTTTAAGATTCCAAACTATGTCTCAATACCATTTCTCGTTTTTCATTACCATTTTGTCAATTATATTATAAGAAAAGTGTACCTAATCTTTCAACAATGACTTTGACCTTCTTTCATTTTAAAATATTGATTTAGTTCTAAAAAAAGTTGCAACAGTAAGAGTTTCCTTATTTTAGTTTTTCATTGTTATTTAATTTTTTAATTATTAATTTACTTCCTAATTATGATTACGCGAACAGTAAAGTACTGTTGGAATTCGATTTGAACAAAACAACAGGTACCCAATAGGGCTGTTGTTTTTCCTTTTGGAACGTGCAATATTTCAGTTGCAGTTTATGGCGAGGGGGAAGGGTTACGGCATGAAGGCGACATTGCGGGTGCGCTCGAATTGAGCCAGCGGTCAGTGTTTGACCTGAGCATTGGTGGGCTCCATTTATTTTTCGTTCGAATTGAACCTAAACTGACCTCTCTCCTGTTTACCTTACAAACTGGGTGCTCCTCCAACTTAGATATACTATACACTAGGATGGTCCAAAAATGCATTGCAAATTTTGTTTTCCCATGCATATCATTTCTAATACATAAAATACCACTTTCCACAAAAACAATTGTTCAAATAACTTATTATAAATTTTAGCAATTTTCTCTGAGAATAGATTTAGAAAGTCACGGTTTTTCCCGAATTTTTCAACTCTTTTTCAACTTTTTACTTAGATTGAGGCAATAATCAATTGAATTCAACAAAAATAATTGTTTAAAGAACTTATTCTAATTTAAGCAATTTTCTCTTGGAATAGATTTAGAAAGTAACGGGTTTTTCCGAATTTTTCAACTCATTTTTAACTTTTTACTTAAGAGTGAGGTAATAATTATTTGAAGTTAAGAAACATGATTGTTTAAACAATGTAATTATTATTTTTAATAACATTCTCTTTAAATAATGCTAGAAAGTTGCGGTTTTTATGAAATTTTCAAATTTTTGTCTAGTTTTCCCTTAGAGTTAGTAACAATTAATAAAATTGAACAAAAATAAATGTTCAAACAATTTATTATTTTTTAGCGATTTTCTCTTAGAATGGATTTAGAAAGTCACGATTTTTTCCGAATTTTTCAACTTGATTTCAAATTTTCAGTTAGATAGAACCAATAATCAATTAAATATAACAGAAATAATTGTTTAAACAGTTTATCATCATTTATAATAATATTCTCTTAGGAGAATGCTAGATAGTTGCGGCTTTTTTTGAAATTTTCCACTTTTTGTCAACTTTTCACTTAGAACTTGAAGCACAGTAAAAATTAATAAAATTTAACAAAAATAATCATTCAAACAAGTTATTATTGTTCATAACTATCTTCTCTTGAATAATTTCTTGAAAGTTGTGGTTTTTTCTACAATTTTTTACTTTGCTTTGGCTTTTTAATTGTGAACAAATAATGAGTAAACGATATAATACAGAGCGTTTTCTGTATGAATAAATAATAATATTTATTATTTTTTCCGAACTAAAAAGTCAAGGAAAACTTGCAATAATTATTCCCTCACAACGTACAAAGTGGACAAAAAGTTGAACAAAATATAGTTTACGAAATTTTAAAAGATCCCCAGAAATTGTTTACTTATTTCAATAGTTTGAATGGATTTTAAATACTTTTAAATATTTTAGAGTATTTTCAGATTCCAAGGAATTTTCAAGAGACTTGAACAATTTCAAGGGATTTCCAAGGGTTTTAGTAATTTTAATATTTTATTAGATTTTAATCTTTTAATGGATTCCAAAGAATGTATTCACAATAAGTAAGGCATTTCGTAGAGTATCAAAGATTTGAAGATATTTTAAAATATTTTTTGGAATTTATTTGGCTTTTGCCTTTTTCGATTTAAAAAAATCCGAATTCATTTCAATTCTTTTAAATTGTTTTATAGTCATTAGTCAAAATTAATCATCGAATTGAATTAATGTTGAGGTTGAAGCATTAATAAGATTTCTGATATGAGAAATAAGTTGCATCTTTAATTTTTTCAGCATAAAATTAAGTTCGAATAATAGTGATTAAAAAGCAATCCCAATGTAAAAGTATATTTCAAACTTTAATTTAAAAAAATGGTTTCATGAATAAAATTGCAGGACGGAAATTCCTATCTCACAACTTATTAACTGTGGTTAAGATCATAGTGAACATGGTGACGTTTCGACTAGTGTCAAGTGCATTATTCGCAGTCACGAACAATATATTTTTATTTGTCCGCGGTATGTGCAATTATTTTAAAAGTGAAATTGTAATAAGTGCAACGTTTTTTACAATCTGATGTCCTGATTCCCAGACTTCTTCGCACTGCTGTCAACTGCATAGAAGAGGACGCTTTTTCACTGAAAAATTATTCCGAGACAGTTCAAAAACACGAAATTATCTCAGATTCATGTAAAGTTTATTCGATAAGGTTAATTTCTGTTGCAGTGAATCTTTTTACTGAAATCGATGTAAACGTTATCTTCTGTTTTTTCTGTTAACCTGAAAAGTATTTTGTTTCTTATTTAATGAAAATGAAGCAATAATTTAGACTTTTTAATTACATATTTGCCTAATGCATCTCCGACCCATACTGCTTAATTTTTATTTCATAATAGAGAATTCGATTAATTTTTTCCAAGTTAAAATTTTTGGAATTATGAAAAAAAAAATATATATATATATATATATTTTATTTGATTTATGAAAAATTCATTTTAAATAAAATATCAATGTTTCTACTTGAATTTCTTAAGTTTAAAATCTATTTTACTCCATCCAAAAAGATAATTTTGCTTCTATAAGCTAATTCAGTTTCATATTTATACTTCTGATGGGCGGGGCAGTTTAGGCTCAATTCGAGCACACCCAAGGTGCCTACTCAACCACGGGGCTCAATTCGTACATGGAAAGGTAAGGGTGGTTGACCGTAGGCTCAATTCGAGTGCGCCCGACATTGCCACCTCAGGTAGTGCACCTGTCTTTTCAAAAGTGTCTACATTTCTGGGACAGGATGGCGACGAAATTATACCTACCTTTTCAAATAATCTTCAGTCTTACTGGAATTTGTGAGATTCATCATAAATCCGAACCTATTCATTTCTATTCATTACTTTTTACGGTAAGCTGGGTAAATAATAAAATTCTTCTCCAATTTCCCAATAGGGTGGGTCAAAAAAATACTTTTGGAATTTTATATCGCTACAGCGCGTAGAAGTAGCGTATTGGGGTTCTGAAAAAGTATAATTAATTTGAAATCGAACCAGGTACAGCTTGGTTACCCGTGCTAAAAAAAAAAGATTTTAAAATTTTCTTGTTTGCAGAGTTTTAAACTTTTCTTGAGGCTTAATTTTCTTTACATACATGAATTTCAGAAAAATCTTCTGAATTTTTTTAGAGAATTAAATCAATCATTTTTCTGAAAAATAATTCCCATTCACTTCGCCCGTGTCTTCGGTAAAAAATTTAATGGGTTTGTGAATAAAAGAATTTTTTGGGTACTTGAAAACTTTCCAGTGACAAAAATGCACTAGGAAAAAAATCGCCAAGACCAAGGAATCGGAATTGGAAATACAGCAAATGTTTAAAATTTTGATTTTGCTATTTAATGAAATAATCTTTATAACTTGTGGATTAAACATTTTTCTGATCACGTGTGAGCTTTTTAAATGTAAATGCACAAGACCCACTAGTCGAAATTAGAATTACAGTAATTTTTTATTTATTTTTTATTCCTGGCCCTTGTCGATTTTTTTCTAGAGTATTTCTATGCTTACAACTTCCAGACATGCTTAAGAAAATTAGTAAATCACACGTTAAGACGATGATTCTATTAAATAACAAATTCCAAATTTATAAAAACCACTGTAATTGTCATTTCGACTCCTGGGTCTTGCGCATTTTTTTCTAGTGTATTTCTACGTCTAAAAACTCCAAACATACCAAAAAATTCTAAAATCACAAATGAAAAAAATGTATTATGTCAAATACCAAATTCCAAAATTTATAAAATGATTGTAAATCTCATTTCGACTCCTAGGCCTTGTGGATTTTTTTCTAGTATATTTCTATATTTAAAAAGTCCACCCATGCTCGGAAAAATCTTTAAGCCACAAGTTATATAGATAGTTTCACTGAATACCAAACAAAAAATTTTAAACATTGGCTGTATTTCCAATTTTGACTCCTGAGCCTTTAGGCCGGTGGAATTAGACATAAAAATTGAGTCAATTTACAAAAATTCCGAAGGTCTTCAAAAAAATTGTACAGTTGTTTTTTTATATGTTGAACATGATTGGGTCGGCAATTTGTTTCAATAAATTAATTTGCAAAATTTCCCCTCCATTGCTTCACGACAATTCAGAACATTTTGCAAACTTCAGTGAGTAACTACAAGCTCAGTCTCTATCCTGTATTAAATTTGCAAAATGTTCTTGATGCGGCAACATTATTAATTATAAAAAAATTAACATTTTGTTAATCACTCCCAAGGGAAAATACCTAAGATTTTGCATAATATTGTTTCTCTTTTTTTCCATTGAGAAGAAATTATTGTATGATTTGCAAAACTAAATACATGACGCAAATTATCGTGTTTTAAATTATTGTTACATTTTTTGCAATTCATCTCCTCAAATTTCATCGAAAATTGCGAAGATTGCGTTTTTGGGTAGCGAATGTTAGAAGTGTCGAGATCTGAAAATTCTCAAATTTAAAAAACGTTGTTTGGCCGGCAATAATATTAACATTGCAATTGAACAAATTAGTTACTTTTGTAAACTAGCGAAAAATCAAAAACATATTTATAATGTATATTATAGAAATTAACAAACGTAACCTGATTTTCTAATTTCATTTTGTTTAAACTTTTATGTTAATGCAAAGAGTGAAGAAAAAGTCGATTTTTTCGTTTTTTTTTGTTTATCTTCGTTAAAATTTTTTTTCTATGATCAGTATTGCCAGAATTTATGCATAAAAATTTGACCTCCAATATTTTTTATTAATTCTATAAACAAATTATATAAACAAATGCCTAGTGTGGACATTTAAAGGCAGAAAGAAATCTTTTCTTCTCCTTATTTTCCTCAAATTAGGTCGCCAGTGATGTCTAATGATGAACAATAAATTATCACCCAATATTTTTTATCAATTTTATAAACAAATGCCTAGTGCAGATATTTGAAGGCAGAAAGAAATTGTTTTTTCTCCTAATTTTCTTCGAATTATATCGCCAGTGATATTTAATGATGGAAAATTATCATCCGATATTTTTTAATGATTTTATAAGCAAATTATATAAACAAATACTCAGTGTGGACATTTAAAGGCAGAAAGAAATTTTTTTCTTCTAATTTTTCTTGAATGATGTCGCCAGTGATGTTAAATGAGAGGAAATAATCATTTGATATTCTTCAATTATTTGATAAACAAATTATATAATCAAATTTATAACTCGGTCATTTAGAGGTCGAAAAAAATTCTTTTTTTCCCTAATTTTCCTCAAATGATGTCGCCAGTGAGGTTTCATGACTTAAAATTATCATCCAATATTTTTTTATAATTTTGTGAGTGAATTATATAAACAAATACCGATTGTGGATATTTAAAGGCAGAAAACATTCGTTTTTTTGCAACTAGCCTCAAAGTATGTAGCCAGTGATGTAATTGTTGTTTCTTTCAATTTTCGTAATGTAGTATTCTTAGGAATTGGTAAAGATGGAAATTTGTACAACAACAATAAGCATACACTTGCTGCGTACCATAATCATTTGGCAATTTCTTAAGATTCCATTGATTGATCGCGATCAAGTTTTATTTCCTAAGTCTTCAATTTGAAATAAGAAGCTCGAGAGCTTCAGGATCTAGAATACTATCAGAATGATTCCAGTCCATTGTGGCCACACTGGCCATTTGCTTATATAATTTGTTTAAGAAATTAATGAGAAATAGCGGATGATAATTTTCCATCATTAAACATCACTGGCGACATAATTTTAGGAAATTTAAGAGAAAAAGCGATTTCTTTCGGCCTTTAAATGTCCACACTGGGCATTTGTTGATATAATTTGTTTATGAAACTTATAAAAAATATTGGATCATGATTTTTCATCATTAAACATCACTGGCGACATAATTTGAGAATAATGAGGAGAAAAAACGACTTCTTTCTACCTTTAAATGTTCACACTGGGCATTTGTTCATACAGTTTGTTTATAAAATTAATAAAAAATATCAGATGATAATGTTCTATCAATAAATATCACTGGCGATATAATTGAAGGAAAATTAAAAGAAAAAACCATTTCTTTCTGCCTTTAAATGTCCACACTAGGCATTTGTTTATATAATTTGTTTATAAAATTAGTTAAAAAATATTGAAAGATAATTTTCCATTATTGAACATCACGGGCGATATAATTTGAGAAAAATTAAAAGAAGAAACGATTTCTTTCTGACTTTAATTGTCCACACTAGGCATTTGTTTACACTGAGTGATAATTGAATTAGTACTAATATCATATCAGATTTTCAAACTGTTTACTACTTAGCAACATTAATAATGATAAACAAACTTATATTTTTGAAATTATTCCCCAGATTAAATTCTCAATGTGTTGCAAAAGGATTTTCTCTTACTATTGAAGGGTTCCATATAGTTTGTAACGGATTTACTGTTTTTACATTCTCATCATAATGAGAAAGTATTGGTTTTATGTGAAAAATGACTTTCGCGGATTCCATCAAATGTCGACGTTTTGAGGCCCCCTGAGTCAGAAAAAATAGTTTTTAAGTCGGTGTCTGTCTTTCGTTGCCGTTGCCGTTGCCGTTGTTGTTGTCGTCGTCGTCGTCGCCGTCTGTATATCGGATAACTTTTAAAAGACTAATCGGATTGGATTGTGCTTTGGCACACAGTTTCAGGGGGCAAAAGAAAAGATCGAGTTCGTTAACCAGCCATTTTGGATGAAAATTTAAAAAGTTAGAGCATTTTCAAAATTGTTTAGACCATTTTTTAACAGTGAAAAAATCGGCCCAAAAAGCGGGCACATTCTTATCAAAACTTTGCTGATTTACTTTATTTTTCATCTCGGGTGTGTTTTTTCACAATATTTTATTGTTTTTATGTTCTCAATACTATTTCTAACGATTAAAACAATAAAATATAACAA
>CAKNYM010049127.1:0-109372 GCA_932195095.1 Andricus curvator
CAAATATTTTACGATTTTTCCCGCTCTCCATTAGTAGGAATTTTGAACTTGTCGAAAATTCGTTGTTTATTTGTTAAAAATTAATGTTTTACTAAAAATATGACTAAGATATGCAGCACAAAATTTTAAACATTTTAGGCCCTGTAAGATTGTCTCCTATATATATTTACATACAGTAAATGATATTTTCCTTTTCGCAATAGATCTCATGATTTCAAGGTCATTCGGGATTATAAAACCGGAATAAATTTGAGGAGCAGCTAGATCGTCATTCGTGAATTCGGGCGAGCTCGGCTTCGTGCTCGTGCATTTTCATCCTTACCCCAGGCTGGCCTACGCAACATGTAACAGAGTCGACTCCCCGACACGCTATGTTTTCATGCGTTGCTCCCAGATGGGAAAGTGGGGGGGCCGAAAATTCCCACGTTCTGGAGACGGGTCAGACGATACTTCTGACGAGACGGAGAATCCCCGTATACACGCATTTTGGGAAAATCCAATTGTAGATTCTTCTAAATTTAACTTTTTTTTTTGTGGGAGAAACACTTCACATGGTGAAAAATTGCGTAAAAGAAAAAATTGAAAAATCGTTTTAAATTTCATAAAAGACTTTGAAAATTATCCGACTAGCTATTTTGTTTTTATCTCTCTATTCTAGATTCTATTTTCCTTCTTCCAATCATATCTTCCAATTAAATGCATGCATTATTCATTGAGGAAAAATAATTTAAAAGAAAATATAGGAAAAGTATCTCCGGAAAAATGGTTGAAAAACATTAATAATAGGCTGATCAACAAATCGTGTTGCATTATAACAATATCATCTTTTATGTCACAGTTGAATTTAATTATTTTTTAACGGACGTATTGATACTATTGCATCTTCAATCGAGATTAAAAAACGAAATTTTCAAGTTTGAACATGCTCAAACTCAGTTAATATTTACAGTTGTTGGGTTAATAGTGATGAATGTATCTTCTTATATCAAAATTGCATAAATAAACAAGTAATATTTCCTCGACTTGAAGTTGTAGCTTTGCTAATTGATAACTGCAGTCGTTTTAAATTTTTGGATTCTGATTTTTTTCTCATTCCTAATTTTTATCTTATAGCACTTTTTTTCATTGTCGCTAACTTCTACAAAATTGGTAGGAAAAGTAACTTTTATTTGGAAATCTGCTTCGCTTTTTCTTTAAAAACAATTATTCACATGTGAAGTATTCTTCATTATTCAGAAACATTTGGATTCAAACTTTTATTTAGCAAGCATCATTCCGAAATGCGATAAAAAATGCTAATGGTTTAGACATAATTTCTTTTATGGAAAAACCAAACATTTTCTGGAGGATTTCCATTGTCTGAATCAGACGGAAGTGTTACCGTGACACATATTTTTTTAGTATGAAAACATTGCTTCGATTATTAGCGTCTTGGTGATCAGCTCTTGTTCGATTTTGCACGTTTCTTACATATAAACATAACAATTTTTATTGTTGGTGTTGTATCATGTACATATAATAAAACAAGTACATTTCAGGTTAAGTTCCTGGTTATGCATATACTATGTAGATGATAAAGGGGGTTAAAGATTTTTAGTAAAAAGAATTTAATTTTTATTCAGTTCATAATAATCGACTTTGACATAATTCGAATTTGGATTTGCACGGATTAGACAATTTTAGGTTTGCATATTCCAAATTTTATAATTGATCATCACAAATTGAAAAGTGTGAAAATAAAACATAAAAATTAATTGTTTCAAATTGCTAGCCTTCAGGAAGGTGAATGAGCTGATAGATTTGAAATGTTTTCAGTTTCAAGCTTTGAGAAGTAAACAATTTCAATTCAAAATTGCACAATCTACAGTCCGAAGAATGAAAAATAAAATTGGTCAATTTTAAATTCTAGTCTTACTAATTTCAATCAGTCAGTGAATGGTAGCTATGAATAAATGAGTAAAATAAATTAACTGATTCAAATTTATAGAGAAGAGTTTGAATGTAATTTATTTTCATATTTAATATTTAGTATTCTATTTCAACCTCTAATTAGTTGACACTGAATAATTTTATACTTTAAGTGCTGAAACAAAACACTCAATAATTTAGCCATCTTAATTTTGAACTTACTTTTTAAAATAAATAATAATATATTAAGTGAATATATAATATAATACATTTTTAAAAACTGAAAATATTTGTAATCAATGCATCAAAAATTAGTTAATTTTAATTTGAATGCGTTTAATGTTGATAATTTTACATTTTAATTGCTTAAGATTGTGCAGCTATTATTTCTAGGCAGAAAAATATAAATATTGATTTTTTTAAATTAACAGCTAATCAACGCGCGCGCTTTGTGTCCAATTATAAAATATTTGTATACTTTAAGTACTTTCAGTTGTATTGCTCTGAAAAGGGCTTAATTAGTGAAAAATAAACATTTCCAATTAATTTAACACTTAACTTATAAGCTATAATACTTCAAATATGGAAATATATCATAAATTAAAAGACTTATGCCTTAGTATTGGATGAGGATTTGACCACTCTTGAAATATTTTAAATCCTTTAAAACATTTCCGGCACTACCACATTGCGGAAAAATAAAATATTCGACTTGGAAAATTCCCGAAATTATTAAATTGATGACAATTTAAAATTCACGAATTGGAATATTATCTAATTACAATATTCCCGACTATATTTAAAATATTATCGTTATTTAAAATTTCCGATAACAGGTCGTTCTCGAAATTCTAAAATATTGGAAACTCTTAAATTTTCAACATAGGAACATTTTAGAATGATAAAATTCCCAATTTAAAAATTTTAATAATTGTTTTAATAATAAAAAAATAAATTGAAAAATGCTTTTATTGAATTAACATATTTTAACTTCATTATTTATTTAATATTAAGAAAAAATTTTAATTGTTTAGATTCGGGGAATTTTGAAATTTTATTGTTTCAGAAATTTAAAATTGTCGGGAATTTTCTATTTCGAATATTTTCTTTTTCGGAAACTTCACAGTGTCGGTAATTTTATTTTTCGGCATATTTCGGTCTTCTCCAAAATTTTTTAAAATCCGTTATATTTAATTGAAAAATTTTGAAAGCCCGTGAAATCCCACGAATTTTGTTGAAATCATTTAAAGTGTCTCATAACTTTTTAAACCTGTTCAAATTATTTGAAATCTTTATAGTCCCATTGCAACCTTTTAAGTTATTTTGCAATCCGTAAACTGTCAGCGGGCGACAGTTTATTGAAGAACGAAGATTCTTTAAATAATTCAGCAACTAGATAGATCAAATATATATAAATATTCTAGAAACATCCTTAAAATTTGAGTTAAAGGATCCTATAAAGTTGATCCTAAAATCAGTAGTTCTTTTTTTTGGTTAAAATTTATTTATTTAGTTGAAAAAGAACTTTCCTGTTGAAAACTCATGTATTTGGGTTGGAAATTCAACTGCTTTGTTAAAATACGTATTTTTTTAAATGAAAATTAAAAAAATTTCTTGATATTTTTTTGCTTTCTTGACTAAAAATTCCTTTTTGGTTGGAAATTCATTTCTTGATGTAGTTGAAAATTTATCTTGATTGGTAGAAAACTATTCTTCTCGTTCGGAAATTCATTTATTGTTGTTAAAAATTCATTTATTTGGCTGTAGATTCAACGGTATTCTTGAAAATTCTTTTTGTTTTTGTTGAAAATTTTAATATTTTGTCGAAAGTTCGTTTTTTTTTTGTTAATAATCATTTTTTTATTGGAAATCTAACGATTCCATTTTTGGTTGAAACATTATCTTTTTTTAGTTGAAAATTCAACTATGTGGTAGAAAATTCATGTAATTTGTTGAATATTTGTCTTTTCTGGAAGAATATTATTCTTTATATTTGTAACTCCATTTCTTTGGTTGAAAATGTAACTATTTTGTTGCAAATTCGAATTTTTTGTTTGAAAATTAATTTTTTCAGCTGAAAATTTAGCTGTTCCATTTTTGGTTGAAATTTCATCTTTTTTAGTAGAACATTTGTAGAACATTTTTTTAAATTATTTTTTTAAATAAAGTTTAAACATTCCATTTTCTGTTAAAAATTTATCTTTTTAGTAGAAAATTCAACTATATGGTTGAACGTTCATATGTTCTATTGGAAATTGAACTAATTTGCTCGAAAGATGTTTTTTTTTTTTGTAAATTTATTTGTTAAACTGATAATGTAACCGTTTTTGATTTATTATTTATTTATTTTGTTAAAAATTAGTTTTTTGTTGTTGTTTGAAAATTGATCTTTTAAATTTTAAATTCCTCTTTTCGGCAGAAAGTTATTGGTTTGAAAATTAAATTATTTGTTTGCAAATTCATCTTTTTGCTTACAAATTTAAATATTTTCTTGAAACTTTGTTTTTGGAGGTAATAATTATTTTTTTACTGAAAATGTGGCTATCTCATTTTTGGCTGAAACTTGATCTTTTTAGTTGAAAATTCAATTATGTGGTTGAAAATGCATGTATTTGGTTGAAATTTCGTCTTCTTGGAAGACTATTAGTCTTTTTATTAGTAAATTAATTTTTTTGGTTGAATTTGTATACTATTTTGTTGTAAATTCGATGTTTTTTAAAATTCAAAATTAATTTCTTGAACTGAAAACTTAACTGTTCCATTTTTGGTTTAAAATTAATCTCTTTTACTTGAAAACTAATTTCTCTCGTTGAAAAGTGAACTATTTTGTTAAAAAGGACCCCGCACCAAATGTACAGAAAAAAGCCTTATGATAAAAAATTCTAAAAAAAATTTTTTCTTGTATTTTCGAACCTGCAAACTAAAAATTCGAAAGAAAAATGTCAGAAAGATGGACAGTTTTTAGACAAACACTTGTCCAAAGTTTCGATTTTTACATGTATTTTAATGGAAAAATGCTTATTTTAGCAAAATGTTTTTTTTTCTCAAAAACGCTATGATAGATTTGACTAAAACTTTTATATTTTGACGATCAGGCGTACCGAATCAAAAGATTCATACCCACGAACTAGAAATATTAACGATTCTTCGGATATACAGCATGTTTTTGGGGGTGTTTTTGTACCCTAAACATCCAAATAACATATGTAAATCATCATTTCTTAGTAACTAAAATAAATAGACATTTTTATTCATCTTCTACGGCATGAAACGACTTTTCAATAAGTGGAGTAAGCGTACATAGCAAGAATATGTTTTGACTTAATTTTAGGGGATGTTTTACCATCCCTTAAACAATGAGTCTGAAGTTCCTAACGCATTAATCAATAACGAAAAATAATTTTATTTTTAAATGCATGAAAGCTGATATTTTATGACAGAAAATAGTCGCGTACAACCCTAAAAACTTCTTAAAGCACTTTCAACCCCTCATCAGATATAAAACTCACCCAAGCTACCCCTAAATATTTTTAAAATTCAACAAAACCAACCTAATTCAAAAATCCGCCCAATTTTTGCTGATAATAATTTCAATTGATGCCAAAGGGGCACACATAAAGTCCCAACCCTTCAGCACATGTAGAACTCACCCCAGCCACCCCCGAATATTTTAAAAGTTCAATAAAGTCACCCTAATTCAAAAATACGCCAGGTTTTTCTGATAATGTTTTCAGTTGATGCCAAAGGGAGAAAAAAGTGTCTCAATTCTTCAGCACATATAGAACTCATCCCAGCAACCCCTAAATATTTTAAAAATTCAATACAATCACACTAATTTCAAATTACACCAAGACTTTTCTCAAAATGTTTTCAGTTGATGCCAAATGGGCAAAAAAAAGTTTCAAACCCTCAGCACGTATAGAACTCACCCCAGTCACCCCTAAATATTTTTCAAATGCAATACAATCACCCTAATTTCAAAGTACACCAAGATTTTTCTGAAAATGTTTTCAGTTGATGCCAAATGGGCAAAAAAATGTTTCAAAACCTCAGCACGTATAGAACTCACCCCAGTCACCCCCAAATATTTTTAAAATTCAATATAAACCGCCCAATTCCAAAATAATCCAGGATTTTGATGATAATTTTTTCAATTGATGCGAACGGTTCACACAAAAAGTCTCAACACCTCAGTACATGTGGAACTCATCCAAGTCTAAATATTTTTTTATATTTTAAAAATTCAATAAATTCAAAAAAGTAAGAAGAAATGACAGTTTCCAGATACGCACTTATCAAAGGTCCAATTTTTACATGTGTTTTAATGGAAAATGATCATTTTAGTTTTGGCATTTTAGATTTGGCATCAACTGAAAACATTTTCAGAAAAATCCTGGTGTACTTTGAAATTAGGGTGATTGTATTGAATTTTTAAAATATTTAGGGGTTGCTGGGGTGAGTTCTATATGTGCTGAGGGATTGAGACACTTTTTTGTCCATTTGGCATCAACTGAAACCATTATCAGAAAAACCTGGCGTATTTTTGAATTAGGGTGACTTTATTGAACTTTTAAAATATTCGGGGGTGGCTGGGGTGAGTTCTACATGTGCTGAAGGGCTGGGACTGTATGTGTGCCCCTTTGGCATCAATTGAAATTATTATCAGCAAAAATCGGGCGGATTTTTGAATTAGGTTGGTTTTGTTGAATTTTAAAAATATTTAGGGGTAGTTTGGGTGGGTTTTATATCTGATAAGGGGTTGAAAGTGCTTTAGGAAGCTTTTAGGGTTGTACGCGACTATTTTCTGTCATAAAATATCAGCTTTCATGCATTTAAAAATAAAATTATTTTTCGTTATTGATTAATGCGTTAGGAACTTCAGACTCATTGTTTAAGGGATGGTAAAACATCCCCTAAAATTAAGTCAAAACATATTCTTGCTATGTACGCTTACTCCACTTTTTGAAAAGTCGTTTCATGCCGTAGAAGATGAATAAAAATCTCCATTTATTTTAGTTACTAAGAAATGATGATTTACATATGTTATTTGGATGTTTAGGGTACAAAAACACCCCCAAAAACATGCTGTATATCCAAAGAATCGTTAATATTTCTAGTTCGTGGGTATGGATCTTTTGATTCGGTACGCCTGATCGTCAAAATATAAAAGTTTTAGTCAAATCTATCATAGCGTTTTTGAGAAAAAAAAACATTTTGCTAAAATAAGCATTTTTCCATTAAAATACATGTAAAAATCGAAACTTTGGACAAGTGTTTGTCTAAAAACTGTCCATCTTTCTGACATTTTTCTTTCGAATTTTTAGTTTGCAGGTTCGAAAATACAAGAAAAAATTTTTTTTAGAATTTTTTATCATAAGGCTTTTTTCTGTACATTTGGTGCGGGGTCCTTTCATTTTTTTACCGAAAATGTAACCAGTCCATTTTTGGTTGAATATTTAATGTTTTAGCTTAAAATTCGTTTCTAAAGATAAAAAATTGAAGAATTTTGTTGGAAAGTTTTTTTTTCTTGAAAAATTATCTTTTTAGTTGAAAATTCATCTTCTTCCGTAACAAATTATTCTTCTTATTTGAAAATACATCTATTTCAGTTAAAAATTCATTTCATTGGTTGCAAATTCGTGTTTTTTGGGTTTAAAAATCAATATTTTCAACTGCAAACTTAAGTATAAACTAAAATTTTCAATTGAAAAATGTATTTTTTTTTAGTTATTTCTTAGGTTGAAAATTTAGCTATTTTTTCGAAAATTCGTTTTTTATTTGTCAAAAAATAATTTTCTACTAAAAATATGACTAAGATATAAAGCAAAAAATTTTTAACATTTTATGTTCTGAAATCTTGTCTCGCTCGGGATCGTGCTCGTGCATTTTCGGCTTTACACGAGGCTGGTCTACGCAGCATGTGAGGGCCGGTCCACAATGATAGTCGTAAACGTCGACGTTCGAACGTATGTACGCATTTCACGTCATACGCACGTTGTTGCCAATTATCCGAGCAGTTTCGCCGTTTCGCATTTTTCGTTTTCTCGCTGCGACCGTTGGTAACAACGTGCGTATGACGTCAAATACGCATATATGTTCGAACGTCGACGCTTATGACTCTCATTGTGGACCGGCCCTAATGCCGGCCATACACGTTACGTTTTGCCGGAGAGGAATAACTGTGCAGGCGACCTGTGCAGGTATATCGGAGCGTCTGTGGCAATAGAACTGTGCAGTTTTTCGGGCCTGTACAGGCGGCCGGAGCAAGATCGAAAATCAATATTTTTGAGCTTGACCGTACGGTGTACCTGAGCGTGTATGGGGACTACTCCGGCCGCCTGCGCAGGCCGGAGCTCCAAATGTACGATAACTTCAAAACTTATCGACTAATTTTGCTTAAATTTGAGGAAATATTCCTCATATTATTTCGGAAACCTACATTGGATGACATTATTGAAAATAATTATTCGAAAATTAATTTAATAAGTTTTCTGTTTATCGTGAACGCTGTTTTTTATAACTCTAATTTTTCGACTTAGCACGAGAATGTTCTAAGTAAACATAGGCTATAGAAAAATGCTTCTTTTCTTTAATTTATGTGATGATCTTGCCATGGTACTCTGCCCTCCTGATAAAAATAATTCATAAACTCTTCTCGGACAATCTTTGCTGAGTTTAAGGTGTTTCCTGGGTTTCTTCTCTCTAAAATTTCCATGGTACTATTTTGTGTGTTATACCCTTCAGAAATTACAATTCCGTTTTCAGAATTTTCACGATAGAAGCATTTTAGAGGCGCATAAGACTTTTTCGAGTGTTCTATTAGAAAGTTATGCAATGCACAGGAAGCTTTAACTACTTTCTCGATTCTTTCTGGTTCTAAATTAATATGAGTGTAAATATTCGAAATCGTGACGCCATTATCCCGAAAGCGTTTTCTACAGTGCGCCTGGCGCGGGATAATCTGTAATTCAGGGTTTTTTTTTCACGTGATGTTAAGATTAACGCAAGGCCTACTAATGCCATTACGTCGTCGTCTTCAATCGATGCCATACCGAAACGAACTGAAGGCTCGACGGTTTGGCCTGCACAGTTTTACCTGAAGAGCTCGGCCGGCGCAGGCAAAACTGCACAGTTATTCCTCTCCGGTAAATCGTAACGTGTATGGCCTACTTAACAGAGTCGACTCTTCGAGACGCTACGTTAGCATGCGTTGCTCCCAGATGGGAAAGTGGTGGGGGCAGCAAAAGTACCACGTTCTGGAGACAAGGGGTCTGGCAATACTTCTAACGAGACGGGGAATTCCCGGATGTGCATTTTGGGAAAATCCAATTGTAGGTTCCTCTAAATTTGGTGGGAGAAACACTTCATATTGTATTAAAAAGTTCAGTATACCGGCCAGTGTCTTCATTCGTTATTCTTATCTTAGAATGGAAAGGACTTGTGAGCGTAAGAGAAAAAATTGAAAAATCTTTTTAAATTTCGTAAACGTAGTGTATACAGATACGGCATTTTTTACGTTATTTTAATTTAAATTAGTGATAAAGTGTATTATTATAGGAATAGTGAAGTGATAAGCAATTCTTTTATGTTCTTGATTATATGACACTTTGCGTGTATTTATACTCATTTAATACCAGAGGGTCAATACAATACCCCATCATGAATACAACTTAATATTCCTCATTTTATGATAAAATAGTAAAATATAGTAAAATAGTAAAATAATTATTACTTATAATTATAACACACTATCGGCCAAGAGTTAGTAAATTTCTAATGTTTTTTTAAACTTTATGTAATATCCGAAATGATCAACAGTTTGTAATGATCTTAGGCTCATTATAAAGCTATTACTCCACAGTATCGCAACAGCTTATAAACATAAATCTAAAATAAAGTTCCTATTACAGTGCATAAGAGCTTAAATGTGTAATAAAATAGTTGGAAACAATTGAAAACATCTGTAGGCAAATCAGAATAAAAATGAAATAAATATATATTTCGAAGGACAATTTTTCAGAAACTTCATGGTTATATGATTCACATATTTACAAAAATCTCTTTCTTATCACAAAGAATATTGAAATTCTTTCAACTCTTTTGTTACAACTTTGAGTTCTTGTACTGTGATAGGAAAATGTTTTCAGATTTATGCTCATAAGCTGTTGCGATACTGTGCCAAAATAGCTTTAATATGAACCTAAATTACAAAATGTTGATTATTTCGGATATTACCTAAAATTTAAGAAAACATTAGAAGTTGAGACCATTTTTGCAATATCTACTTAAAAATAGACAAATTGGCTTCATCCTGGACTCATATTATAAAGAATTTTGAGAGCATCCAACTCTTTAGAAAGAAAAAATTTTAGTTCTGACATAATTAAAATTAAGTGAACTTAAACAAACATTAAAAAAGAGATGAACTTGATCTTTTGACCGGTAGTGTATATTATTAATTATAATACCGTTTGTTTTAAAATACTGAAATTCAGTAAGTAAAATATATGTATATCAGTTACAGATTGTATTAATGAATACAATCCCTAGCTAATATATATATATATATTTCTACTGATTTATAGTGTTTCAAAACAAAATTGAAGGTATCATACATATATTTGAAGAAAAAAAATTATAATACTTTTCAGAACTTCAATGTTTATTGGCAGTGGCATTGTTTGCCAGACAAAAGATTGATTTTATAAAAATTATTGAACATTTAAAAATGTGAGAAACTTTGTATTCATAGCTTGTTACAATATTTATTTTAATTGCATACGATTTAAATGAATGGTGGCTCTCTTGCCTTGAAATTAGAATCACATAGTTTACAAAATATAATTGAAATAAGAAAAATACTGCATTAAATTATACAATTATTTAAATAAAATAGAAGAAAACAGTTATATAAGTACTAATATTTTAATGTAATATAAACGACTACAAATTCCTACATTTTGAACTGGAAACGGTTCTGCAACATAGTCTTATAAGTTTAAGAGATATATGACCCAGATATTTAAGGCGCCCGCTGCCAGGCCATCCATATTTATATAAGACCTTTTAAAGAGTAAACCCCTCATTTAAAGGCGGGGAAAACCTGTAAGGCTAGTACGAACCATCTATATATCTTTGCCTGTAGTCCGTATACCTGGTTATACCTAATTAATGTTAGGAATTTCCTCCTTTTATGGTCTTGTACGGAATGAATAGATGGTTTTCAACGTAAAAAACCAGAGACATCCGCTCTGTTTCAAATCACGAAAAAAACTGAAAAAGCATTCTCAGAGGTCCTCCAGTTTAACGACTTACGAAATTCGAAAGAAAGATGCTTTAATTTTTAAAGGGTTGTGGCAGTAAAACTGATTTAAACCAATAAATTGAAAAGTATTATTTTATAGAAAAAAAATAGCAAATGACTCATGAAATTATGTGTTATAATTTAAAAACATACTGGAAGGGATAGAAGTAATATTGACTCATTGAAAGGGGCACAGGTTCAGATATCTTTGAAGTCATTGTCGTTTATCAAGGCGCGATTATTCCAACCTCACTTGAAATACACATTTCTGAAAAAAAGCAACGAGTACCGCGTAACATGTTCATAGTCGGATTTATAGGCGTGGTACGGTCAGTATCAGTATAATAATCGTCCGCTTCGATTTTTTTCCAGTTTTACTTCTTTGTGTGCTGATCGCCTACAATATGGCGGAAGGAGCAGCAACCAAATTGACACCTCTTCAGGCTGTTTCTAAAAGTGTTGAAAGTTTCTCTAAAAATTTCTTCAAGGTAATGCCTCATTATGCAGATTTAATCATATGTTTCCAGCTTTATGACTCACTGCTGCCAAACGAAACGTATTTTTAGCAATTCATCAATCAACTTTACTGTTATTTATGATAATGAATGACTTTTTTGCCATAATTGTGTTTCTTGTTTTTCTTCTGTTTTATTTTTAATCTTGGTGGCGGCTGACCGGGAAAACCGGGAACTAGTCTGTAATTTTAAACACCGGGAAAAAGCCGGTAATTTTTCTTGAAAACGGAAATCTTTCAAATTTGTTTTTACTTTTGCAAAAAATATAGGCTCCCTCTTCGAAAATATTTTTCGAAACTGTGGTCAGTGTAACCAACCATCTCCGTTAAAATATCGAAGATTATTTTATATTTAAAATTTTAAAGGTAATGTTAATGGCAATGTTAATGTTAATCTTTTCCACCTTTTTAAAAAATACTTCTTTTTCCTTGGTTTCAAGAAAATTCCCGTTTTTCTCTGTATTCACTTAAAAGAGACCTGGATAATTAGAACTAAATAAGAAAATCCAAACATATTTTTTGGGGTTGAAAGTTAATTCTTCTAAATTAAAATGTTTACTATTATGGTTTTGGTTCAGAATTAATCTCTTTTGTTCGAAAATTCAATGGCTTTTTTGAACATTTGTCTTTTTTAATGGAAAATTGGTCCTATTGGATTGAAAATTCATCTTTTGGTGAAAAAGTCGTCTTGTTTGGATGAAAGTCAATTATTTTTTATTGCAAAGTCTAGTATAATTTGTGTGGTTTAGAGTTAATCTCTTTTGGTTAAAAATTTTACTATTTGGTTGAAAATGTAATTATTTTGTTGAAAACTCAACTATTTTCTCCAAAAGTCATCTTTTTTTTGTATGGAAGTTATTTACTTTTATTTAAAAAATCTACTAACATATTTTTGATTCAGAATTAATCTTTTTGGTTAAAAATTCTACTATTTTGTGGAAACTTTTATTCTGTTGTCGAAAATTCAACTATTTTGTTAAAAAGACATCATTTGAGGATAAAAATTCAACTGTCTTATTCAAGATTCATTTTTTTTGAATAGAAAATCTGTCCTTCTGGATTTAAAATTCATCTTCTGGTGAAAAAGTCATCTTTTTGGCCTGCAAATTCATCTTTTATGGATGAAAGTTAATTCATTTGAATCGAAAAGTCTTCTACAAGGTTGTAGCCGCGTGGAGATCAACAGGGCTTAATCCCCACCGCGCAATTTCTTGAAACATGTACATAATATACATATACTTTCTTGTGTGCCGCTGCAAAGCCCCCTCCCCGAAATTTTTTCCTGATTAAAATCTCCCCCTGCCCCCTAAAATTTTATCTGGCCGTGACCTTGGTCTACTATCATATTTACGGTCCAGAAGTCATCTTTCTCAGTTTAGAATTATACTACTTGTCTGCAATTTTAATTATTTTGAAGGAAATTACATTATTTTTCTCAAAAGTCTTTTTTTTTTATGAAAAATTGCTCGGTTTCGATTGAAACTTCATCTTTTGGTAGAAAAGTCTTTTTTTTAAGTTAAAAATTTATCTTTATTGGTTGGTAATTCAACTGTCTTCTAAAAGATTCATGTGTTTGGCTTGAAAATTCATCTACTTGGATGAAAATGCAACTGTTTGGTTCAAAATTCGACTTTTTAAAAAAAATTTGCCTCTTTTGCTTGAGAGTGCAACTGTTTGACGTCAAAAATTCAACTATTTGGGTGAAGATTCATATCACCCTATTTCCCCTGTATTGAGAGCATTATGGGCACTGACACTTAAAATTGTTACTTGAATTTCAAAATGGAGTCTTAAATTTGGACTAATTTCATTTTACTTTGAATTTTACGGGAAAAATGTACTTGCAGTCTGGACGTATTAAACAGATATTGCTAAATATCATTCAAAACCTTAGAAAAATTGTATCGGTTAGAGATCTCTTACTCATGTTCATACAAGTAAATGAGTAAGCGATTTACTGCAGCGATAAGATGCACATTGTACAGATTAGTTTAAAAGATATACATCTGATTGTTTCTAAAATTGAGAGTATATCGGTTTTTAGACAGTAGCCAAAAATGAAAAAGGAAACCTCATCACCTCTCCACTCAGCGCCGGTGTTGTTCTATCAATGGCAGCTTATGGAGCTCGTGAAAACACCGAAAAACAGATGCGCGATGTTCTAGAATTGCCAGCTGATGATACCCTGGGCAGAAGTGGATTCCAAAACCTCATCGATAACTTGAACGTAATGATTTTTCCAAAACTAGTATCGCTTTTTAAAAACTGAACGAAACATTTGATTTAACTAAAAATATTCCAGGGTGTCAAAGATGTCGAACTTCGTCTTGCTAACAAGGTCTTCGCCAAGAAGGGTCTTGCGATCAAACCCGAATTCAAAGCCTTGACAGCAGACAGTTTCAGATCAGCAGAAGAACAGCTTGACTTCGAAAAATCTGCAGAGTCTGCATCTACCATCAACGCTTGGTGCGAAAAGCAAACCAACAACAAGATCAAGGATCTCATCAAGCCCGGTTAGTGTTTCTATTTTTTATCAAATCTTTCAAAACTGACTATTCTCCAAAAATGCATAAAACTAAAATGGTCTTTTACCTGTTGTAGGTGATTTGAATGCTGACACCGCCATGGTTCTCGTTAATGCTGTCTACTTCAAAGGACAATGGAAGAAGAGATTCGACGCCAAGTATACCGTCGAAAGGCCATTCCATATTGATGACAAGACCGTCAAGAATGTCTCCACCATGTATCAATGTGTCGAAATCGTTTATGGAGTTCTTCCCGATCTGAAGGCTAAATTCGTCGAAATTCCATACAAGGTAACGATTGACTCAATTGATAAGCAGTCTTAACTCAATTTTTCAAATCTAATTCCTTTGATTCTTGCAGGGTGAGGAGGTGAGCATGATCATCGTTCTTCCTGACGAAGTTAACGGTCTCGCAGAATTTGAACAGAAATTGGAAAACCTTGACATCAACACTATCAGACGGACGGGATACCCTCGTGATGTTAAGCTCTACCTACCTAAATTCAAAATCGAAAGTACGATCCAACTCAATAATGCTTTAACAGAGGTGAGTTTTCTAAATTTTCAATTTTAATCTTAAATAGATTCAACAGAAATGGACGTTTTATAATAATTTATTATGATTACAGATGGGCATGGGGGAAATGTTCAGTAATAAAGCCAACTTCTCAGGAATTGCTGACTTACCTCTTAAAGTGAGTAAAGTTGTCCAAAAAGCGTTCATTGAAGTGAACGAAGAAGGAGCTGAAGCTGCTGCAGCCACTCGTAAGTCATCTCTTTAATTCTTTGCTCGCACAACTTTTTTCGTTTTGGCTTTTTATTAAACTTTCGAAAAGCTCCATGTAGATCTTCAATTTTGATGATCATCTTAATTCATTAATTATTTTTTGAGTCAAATTAAAATTCATAGTCTCACGAAAGTTTCCCTGCATTTTTCGCTGGCGGCATGATGCTTCACAGCTTTTTTAATCCAGAAACTAATCGCAATATATATAGCACAAAAGCAAACAGTTAGTTTTTGAAATGAACTAGTTATCGTTATCGTTACTGTTCCAAAATGTAACTTTTACAGTTTTTTTTTGCAAAAAAGTAACTGTCGTTACTTTTTTAGTTACTTTTGTATTTTAAAAATGTAAACTAAAGAAAATAATATCGCTTATTTCTATCTGCATTAAGGGCTGCCACACAATCACTTCAGTCACTTTTCACGCTCACATCGCTTTTCAGTCACTTTTTAAAGATAAAGTCACTAAAGTGACTTTTTTAAGATAAAGACACTATAGTCATTAAAAAAATATCACTTTCGTCACTTCTTTCAATGAATTAAAACTGAAAGGCCAAGAATTTCTTAATTTTATTGCATATTTCTTTAATTTCTTTGAATTCTTTTGAATTGTTTTGAACTTACCCTGAATTCTTTGAAATTTTCTTGAAGGCCAGTAAATTCAATGGATCTCTTTGATAATCAGCTTTTTTAATTCACCCTGAAGTCTTTTATATTCACCTTAAGTTCTTATGAATTTTTTCATATTCTTATTCATTAATTCTATTCACTCCCATTTATCTCAGTTTAATGGAATTTTATTGAAATAAAATTTGTTCAAAACTATTAACTTGAATGTTAATTAGTTTATCTTGACTTTGTATAAATGCGATCGAATTCTCTGTAATTCCCTTATATTCTTCTAAATTCACTCCAATTTTTCTGAAATCAATGGAATATTTTAAACTTTTTGAATTTTTTTCAATTCATTCGAAATTCATCCGGAATGCCAATTCATCCTCTCGCAAATTTGTTTAATTCGCCCTGAATTCTTATGAATTTTTCAAAAATTCACTCAATTATTTTCAATTTATTGAATTTTTTAAGAACATTTTTTTCAGTTCACCCAGAATTCTCTTAAAGTCACCTGTAATTCTTAAATATTTCATTAAATGCCCCTGAATTTTTCTCAGTTCATTCAAAATTTGATTCATTCAATAAGGTTTTAAAATATTGTGAAAGGGCTTTTAATTAACTTAAATTTTTTTATGAACTCCGCGAATGCTTCTCTTTTTCCTTCGATTTTTCTAAACTGAGTCGAATTTTATTCAATTCGTTGTAATTCTCTTGTTATTCATTCACTTCATTTAAATTTTCTTAAATTCGACCTGAAATCTGTTCACTCCTATTTTACTAAAATCAGTGGAATATTTTAGATTTTTCGAATTTGGCTTAACTCACTTTAATTAATTTGGAATTTACCCTGAATTCTTATCATTTACCCTAAATGCTTTTGAATCATTATGAATGATTTGAAATTCTTCTGAGTTTTTTCAATTTCGATGATTTTTACATTCTCATTCTAATGAGAAGGTATTGGTTTTATGTAAAATTTGACATAGTCCGTTTTCATCAAATCTCCACGTTTTGAGACCCCCTGAGCTAGAAAAAACGATTTTTACGAAGGTGTCTGTCTGTCTGTAGTCTGTCTGTCTGTCTGTCTGTCAGTCTGTCTGTCTGTCTGTCTGTCTGTAGCCACGATAACTTTCGAAAAAATGATCAGATTTGATTGAGCTTTGGCACACTTTTTTATGGCCGAAAAATAGAGAACGAGTTCGTTAACCAGCTATTTTGGATGAAAATCCAAAAAGTGAGCACATTTTGAAAATTTTTGAGACCACTTTTTTTGAAGATTTGAAAATTCTATGTACGGTTATTAGTAGTACGCAAAATTATGGACAAAATATTCTTATGACTTTTCGTGATAAAAAAAAAATTACTGGAGTTATAGCATTTTCAAAATTCCAAAAAACAAACGAAAATGAACATTTTAAGCCGAAAAACGCACGATATGAAAAAAAGTCAAGAGGAGAAAAACGTTGATTCCTGAACACCCTATAATATTTTCATAACAACTTCTTGAATTTTTTGAAAAATAAAAAATTCAAATTTTGATCGCACAAAAAATTAATAAAAAATCAAAAAAGCCATTTTGCTGTCAAACTATGCAAGATACCAGAAAAGATCATCTCACCAAAATTGTGCACCTAAAAAAGATCTACAAATTTCTTATCATTCACCTTTTGATATGACGCGTAGTTTTTGTTTTATTCGTAAAAAACAGCATTGCAAATAGAAAAATCAAATTTTCAGACGAATATTACCAGCTACGAAAAAATGACCGAAACAAAATTTGTTCATCCAAGGAAGAGGTACAAATTTATTGTGACTCACGTTTCGATAGGATGCGTGGTTTTTTTTTATTCGTGAAAATAACATTGACAGTAAAAAAAATCAAATTTTTGAAAAAACAATGCAAGGTACGAAAACATATAAATGAACAAAAATTGTGCATTCAAAAAAGACTTACAAACCCGTAATCAATTTTTATGGTAAGAATATATTGAAAATGAAAAAATTAACTTTTTTGATAAACGGCACAAGCTAAAATAAAATGTTAACTAATAAAATTTGTCGCCTGAATTATATCATTACTTTTCGTTTGAAATCAAATACAAATTTAGTAATTTGTATATGAAGAACATATAACACGAAACACAAAGTGCGCGTTCAGTGTATTTACCAAATCGCACGCCGTAAGTGCGCTCAAACTTTTTTGTTTCTATCATACGGTTCAAATGATTTTCAAATCAAATATCGAGCGCGAAGCGCGAGTGTCCGGATGAGAATGTGTTCCTTAAGGTCGATAGAACCTTGAGTAAATAAAGTTCCTTTTCAGTCTAAAATAAAAACAAATTTAACAATCACTTAATATGTAGAGGTTTTGATAATTTTATAATATTTGCAAACAAACTTATTCTTTTCATCGAAGTCGAACACGAAGTTCAAAAATCTAGAGGAGACGAGCGTAAAGCGCGATGTAAATACGCCCGAGCGCGTAGCGCGAGGTGAATACATAATCGAGCGCGAAGCGCGAGATAAATATATGATCGAGCGCGAAGCGCGAGATCCAACAGTCGCGCGCCCGAGGCGCGCTCAAACTTGCGAGCGCAGCGAGCCGCGCGCGAAGCGTGCCATGAGAATGTGCCCGCGAAGCGGGCAGATTTTTTTTTAATTCTTTTGAATTCTTCTAAATTCACTGCTGTTTTACTGAAATTCGTAGCATATTTTCGTTAACAAATTTTTCTCAACGCACCTAAATTAATTTGTAATTCATCCTGTTTTCTTAATAATTTATACTGAATCCTTTTAAATTTGTTCAAATTATTTGGAATTCTCTCGATTTGTTGAACTCAGACTGAATTATTTGGAATTCACTTGAATTCTTTTAAATTCACTCAATTAAGTAGATTAAAAACATTTTTTTTTTAATTCACCCTGAAGTCTTTCAAACTCACCTTGAATTCTTAGGGATTTCATCAAATTCTCTTGCATTCCCCTAAATTCTTCTATACTCACTTCATGTTTACTGAAATCAGTGGAATATTTTGGATTTTATTTTTATTAACTTTTTTAAGTTATCTTAAATTCGTTCAAATTCAATTGGAATTGTTATAAATTTCATCGAATTCTTTTCAATTCTTTTGAATTTAAAATAACATTAGTCACTTTTAGTCACTTTTTTTATTTCAGTAGCTTACTTTTTCAATTTTTTCAAGTGAATTAGGCAGCCCTGAGTATTCTTTGTTAGTTTTAAAAGTAATTATGTTTCGAGAGATTTGTCGTTCAATTTACCCCTGCTGGAGTTCAATATGATTTTTTCCATACTAAAAAATCTTTCGAAAACTAGCCGCCACAAGCGAATGAATTAAATGAGAATGAAAAAATGTTGCACAAGCAATACAGTTTATTGTTTGTCATAATAAGAGACTTGTGAACTATATTTTGAAAGTAACTAAAAAAGTAACCATTTTGATAAGTAATGTTACTGAAAAAAAATTTAACTAGTTACCAATTCGTTACTTATTTACAAAAGTAACATTGTTACCATTATCGTAGACAAAAAGAATTAATTAGATACTAGTTAAAAGAAACTTGTTACTTCCCATCACTGACTGCCTCATAAAACACAAGTTTAATCTAAAAATCAAATAACTTAAATGCTACTAACCGGCACAATTCAACATTAATAATTTTGGCGCTTTCTATTAAAGAAGGACATTCGCTTTTTGAAAATTTCAGTTTAAATTAGCTCTGAATTGAAGAGTTAATTTTGTAATTTTGAGTCACCACTGTAGCTGCATGAGCATCCTTGAATGCTAGCGAATCCAGCTGTGCACGTTTAATTTCAATCTGCGACTCTAAACGAAGTATTTTTCATTAGTTAATAATTTTTCTCTCATGAGAGAGGTTTAATTAGTGAGCTATTTTGGCCCAGCTGCGGGCGATGTCGCTTCGCTTGGTCTTACTGAAGATATAAGGATAAGAAGAAAAAATTGTTATTTTTACCACTCTTCATTTTCTCTCACAAAAAAAAAAACGAAGCGATTGGCAGTATTTTCAGACTGTTTATAAAAACATTGCTGATACTAATATATATATTACACGAAATGCAAATAATACCGGATATGCTGCGGAAAATATTTTTTCAGTAGATCTTGAATATTTATTAGCCATTGCTTTTATCATTTGTTTTGTTTTAATTTTATCTATATTTTTGCCCTGAAAGTACGGTATCTTATTTTCTGTAATAATATAAGAAAAATTACGACTCCAAAATATCGAAGCAGAAGTTTTTGAGATTTATTGACTACATTATTCGACTTGGTGGAATTTCAAAGTTTCGCACTTATAATTCAATATAGAGCACACTTTACGCTACAAACTGACCTAGTGCAAAGTTTTGAAAAGTTCACTATAACTGAATTTCAATTTTCTTTTCTTCATATGAAAATTGGGTGATCAGAATCAAAAGGAAAACATTTCTATAACTTATAATATAGGCTTCAACATTTTGATATAATTTTACATTTATTAAGTTACTTTACTCAGTTTCTTGTGAGATATTTTATTTATTGTACTCATACTCTCACTCGTAGTCACATAAAGGTACTCTTATTAGATATTTTTCAATCAAAATCGCAGTGGTGCAGATATGACAATATTGTTTTTCAAATCCTCACTACACTGTTATAAATAATGTTAAATTTAATATACCCATGTGTATTAAAATTAAGTTCGAGTATTCTATTCCAGCAAAATATGCCGGAAACTATGTTCACTTATTACACGGTTATAATAGAAAGCTCTTACATCGATATAAATAAGTGACTTTTCCATCATACCTCAATCGAACTTTCTTCCCTGGGGTTGAAAATTCGATTTTCGACCCGCTCCACAGGCATCGAAAGTCGAACTTTCGATTGAGGTATGATGAAAAATGGTATGTATGTAAAAATGTATAATATATTATATATTTTTCAAGTGGGAGCGGGGAAACAAAATGGTCCTTATACAGTTTTCCATTTCATAACTTTTAAAATTGATTATTATTTTATTAAATCACGAAAATATTGATATCGATTTGATCAGAACCGTATACTATAACCTCAAATGTTAAATAGTTGATTGTATTTCGCGAAACAGTTAAAACACTTGAAAAATATTACTTTTCAGACCTTTATCATTTATCTTTACGCTTAGAATATTTTCCGCAAAAACTCGTATGCAGTTGAAGCCCCATGTGGTAACTTTCCCGGCGGCTGACATTTTCACCTATCCTAGCATTCTACACTTTACAACTATTAATATTCAGACCTTTATAACTTACTTTTACGTTTAGAATACTCCCTAATAGCACCGAACGTTCCCGGAACGTGTAAAATGTCCGCCCCTTGGGAACGTTCCAGGAACGTTTCACTGGGACCTGAGGGGAACCTTCCATTATTGTTATGATTAACAACAATTATCTTGTAAAACGTAAGAGATAGGTAAGAATGGATGTCATCTTTGAGTTTTGTCTACCGCATATACTCCAATATAATATGACATCAGTATCATAAACTGACATCGATTTTGACCTATCACTTACGGTTTACGCGTTATTTATTGATAATAATAACAATAACGTTAAATTATGTTTGGAACGTTCCCAAGCGGCGGATATTTTACACGTCCCGGGAACGTTCCAGGAACGTTCCGTGCTATTAGGGCTTTCTCTAAAAAGTTAGCTGCTCTCCTCTGTCACTCCTATGCTAACCTTCCTGACATTTCCACATATCCTAGCATAGCCATGACGTTATGCTATAAAACTCACTTCCGCGAAATATTTGAGTCCTTTTTGATTCTATTATATTCATTTTTATTTAGCGAATTGTCCTACGTCAACAAAAACACTTGAAAGACACTTGAAAAACACTGACATGCTAACGGACCGCGACTATTTCAACTGCGCGAATCGGGGATTGCCTGAACCGTTTCCCAAGGAAATGCATAATATTGCGCAATATACTCGACTGAGTACTGGCACACTTCTGCCTTTACGAGGCGAGAGTCGCAACCGTCTCTCACTTGTTGAGCTAAAAAACTGCATGAGGCAGCAGTTCTAGGAATGTCGGGTGTATTTATCTGTATTATTATTGATAGTATTTATTTATTTCAAATCAACCCGCGCTTTTCGGCATATGCACAGTTGAAAAAGTTGCTTACAGGGTGCGCATAGATACAAGAAAGGGGCAGCCAGTGAGCGTCGCTTGAGGAAAAAAAAACTTGAGGGTCGCGGGAGAGGTGGGGGTCCCGCCCCAGCCTTAAAGTAATTGATCGTGTACGTTTCAAGGCCTTTAGAATAGGAGAAAGCCGACTGTAATTTACACTGACAAGGGGGTTGCAATAATAATATAATAAATAATAATAAAGCGACTGAAAATAAAATCTTGGGGCGTAAATATTAAAATTTCCATCTAATGTAAATGTAATGTTCATTATTTACGACTCACGCTTTTATTTGTGAAAATAATGTAGAAAAATTCCGGAAGATGTGATATAAAATATGAAGGAAGCATTTTTTTCTATTGCTTTAGAACTTTTGATAAATATTCATCTTTTTTGCTTTTTATTTAGAATCTAAATAAATATTCCTTATATATACCTACTTTTGTAAATTATGTAAATAAAATTAAAAGGAATAACCAAATGAATATACGAACTGTTTGATTTTGATATCTGATTAATTTTAATGAATAAATTCGTATAGCATTTGCATATCTTATTTTTATATCATCCATAAATATATTTTGAATTCAAAGATAATCCTAATAATTGAAGGAATTAATTTTATTGTCATACTGCAGTTTAGAAATAATTTCTTTTGTTTAGAAATAGAATATCTACTCGGATCTACTGCACCGGCACCAATAATCACCTTTTCTGCAGGCAAACCATTTTTGTACTTTTCATATAAAAATAGAAAATCTGATCAATCATTAGTAACTTCATGCAGTGGACGTATCTCTGATCTATATTGTGAAAAAGAAAAATATATTCAAGGGAAAAGTGAATTTTTGTACACTTTCTAAATACAAAGAAATAGTTTATTTATCGAAATCCAAAGCAATAAAATAATATACGCAATCTACGAAAAAAAATTAAACACAAATAAATATTTTTGTTTTTCCGAAAATAACGCTAGACAATTTTAGAAATATTAGTGAAATTAAAGTTTTGAATTCCGATATTTTCTGAAAAAGTGGACATTTAAAGAAAATTGATTTTTAAAACTTCTCGTTAAAGTTATTAGCACTATAATACACTGCACTGCTTTAATGTATATTCTGAACATGTTATGCAAGTTTTGTTCAGTTTTTGGTTGAAGCTTTAGAAATTAAACAATTTTGATCTAATATTTTTTTAAATTTCCAATTTTTCGCGTTCCAATTTGAATCATTTGAAAAAGTTGAAAAATAAGTAGAAAATAAAAGCAAAATTAAATACAAATTATTTAATTGAAATTCAATCATTTGAAAATAATCTAAATGTTGTGGTCCGTGGCGAAAAATGTACAGCACGATTTTTTTTAGCTTGATTCGTAATATTGTACGCTTTACTTAAACAAAAACTATTTAAATTACTACCTACTTTATAAATTGGTGAAATTTGTTATTAGGATTCACAATTCAGAGACTGTCTCCTATGCTAAAGCCTACACCAGTGACCAATGCTACAGATAGGCTTTTCTTGTACTTTATAACTCACAACTTACATAATGTAACTGCAACGCTTTTATTCAATGGTCAGGTAGTGACCCTATATCAGTAGCAGAATACATTTTTCCTAATCCGAAAGATGTATTTCTTCTTTATACAATAAAGAAAGAATAATTTTTATTTTGTATGTCTCTGGAACTCTTTATAACTATCGAATTATTATAGTACTTTTAATTTAAAAGCGAAATTAATATTTTTTATGCACAACTTTCTTTGTAGATACAAATTATGTTGCAAAGTAAATTTGAAAAAATGTACAAGCCTATATTTTTAATTTGAAAGGAATAGGAATATTCTCATTTCTAAAAAAAATTTACCCCGATACTCTTTAGATTTTTGAAATAATTTTCTCCTAAAAATTGATCTCCATTTTACATACCATTTTATACTAACCCGTGTGGAAATTACCCAGCTTGGCCATTTTTCCTGGTTGGCCCGCTCGAGGGCCCTAGGAGGGGCCTATAATGGCCCCCTAAGAGCAAAGTGCGCATGCGTGATTTCTGTAGATTCTGTAGTAGTTCAGCTGTTAGCATATTTCGTTTTAAAATTAGTTCGTGCAGGCTTTGCATTAATATTTTGTATGCAGTATTTTAAAATTGTGAGGACAAATTGATGAATTATTTTTTTTATAAAATTGGACAGAGAAATTATATCAGGGGCTCTTTAAGAACATTTTTTTTCCAAAAATCAAAAAGGGCATAATTGAGGACATTCACAAAATACGTGATACATTCTGCACAAACTTTCAACTGCCACCCCCCTTGCGTGATGCTTTTTCCATTGTTTTAAAAATGGAGAATGATACTATGATATACCCCCACCCTCCCCTGAACGTATCACGTATTTTGTATTTTGCCTTTGGTCAATTTGTTCAATATTCGAAATATTCAACATTCATTTTTTATAATAGATAATTAAAAATTATAATTTTAACCATTATAGTCAGACGCAGCTTACTCTCACGGTTTCACTGATATAAAAAACTGATTTTTCGAAAAAATGTCGCTCAACTATGTTTTTCCGCTGTACGGCAGTATGCATTATAGTACTTACGGCTCATGTAGGGGGTAATCTTACCTACAAAACTCACCTCAAAAAATTGATTTCGAATGCTGGCGCACCGAAAGGATGTCAGGGGGCAATTTTTCTCCCCACAGGATGCACATAACCCTATTTGAGGGGGAAAGTCCCTCCGAAACGTCAACACTCGCGATAAATATTAAAAAAGTAACAAAATAACACAGTTTTCAAACGCTGAAAAAAAAGTAAACAGAAACAATACAATCAGCGCCGCGTGGTATCTCGATCGATCACTAAATCTATTTAAAAGGACTTCTGGCGCCATATTTAAAATAGAAAAAGCATTGAAACATATGTAGGAGTAATAATTCTTAATAAGTTATAATATATTATTTAAAAAACATAACAAATAAATATTATCTTAAAAAAATATAAGAAAACAAAGAAGGAAAAATATATTCAACGCAAAATACTGACTTATAAAATAGATAAATAAAACTTTCCACATTTTCTTCAAATTCTGAGTTGATCTTATACCATTCCCTTCACACCACCTACACAGAAGAAATAATTTACATATAGCTAAAGAAGATTTGGTAAAGATTTTCCAAATTTGTAATTAGCAAAAATAAGCATTTTCCACAAAATGCAATGTTATTGTGTTTATGATTTTTTCAGAAGAACCTTAGGCTATATAATGTACACCTAACACCCCATCAAACCCACCCACGCAATAGAACTCAATTCTAGAAAGCTGGAAAGACCGGGTGAATAGTTTCAGATCTTAGTCTATGGAAATATAATCATTTCTCTAAAAAATCAAAGTTATAGCGACTTTGATTTTTTGAAAAGGTCCTGGGGTTCTGGATTATCATTATAACATCCCCAAAAGTCCATACACCCACAAGAAATAAATTACATATAGCTGTCAAGATTTGGTGAAGATTTTCCAAACTTGTAATTAGCAAAAAAAAGTTATTTCCACAAAATGCAAAGTTATTGTGTTAATGATTTTTTCAGAGAAACCTTCGGCTATATAATGTACCCCTAACACTCCATCAAACCCACCCACGTATTAGAAGTCAATTCTAGTAAGCTGGAAAGACTTGGTAAATATATTGCTGTATTATTCTTTAACGAAAAAATAACATTTTTAGAAAAAGTCGAAGTCGTTGTTTCTATGATTTTTTGATGTGGTCCTCAGTCAATAGATTGTCACCAGAACACCCATACAAACCCACTCTCGCATTAGAAATCAATTCTAGAAAACTGGAAAGACTTTCAATATTTTTCTATCGCATTTGTTGAAAAAAATACCATTATTCGAATAAATGGAAGTCATTACCAATAATTTCTGATAAGATGTAAAGACTCTTTGAATATTTTTCGATCTTCTGCTTCAGGAAAATTATCATTTTTCGAAAGTATGGAACTCTGGGCACAGAGGATTTTTTTGTTAGACTGCAGGATATGGATTCTTATCACAACAGCTCTCCTAATACACCCAGGCAGTACCAATCATTTCTGATAAGATTTCAAGATTCTGTGAATATTCTTCGACCTTCTCCTTTAGGAAAATTATCATTTTTCGAAAGTATTGAATTCCGTGCCCGGAGTATTTATTTGGCATACTTCAGGCTATGGATTCTTATCACCCCCCCCCCCCACACACACCAATGCAGTAACAATCATTTCGAATAAGATGTCAAGATTCTGTGGATATTTTTCGATTTTCTCCTTCAGGAAAATGATCATTTTTCGAAAATATGGAACTCTGTGCCCGGGAGAATTTGTTTTCTCAACTTCAGGCTATGAATTCCTATCAGAAAACCCCCCAAACACACCCAGATAAGATTTCATGGTGGCCATTGAGTACCATGACAACGATTTGAAATTTGTCGTTTTTCAATATATTCTTGAGAACCAGTTTTCGAGCCAAGTTCTTTATTATTTATTCCAAAGACATTCTGACTCTTATGGCTTCTTTCTAAAACCTGAATTCGAGTTGGAATCCAAAGGCTCAAGTCGATCAGACTTCATAGTGGCCGTTGAGCACCATGAAAATGATTTGGAATGAATAATACAGAACTTGTCTCGAATACTGGCTCTCAACATTCATACGAAAAAAGACCAGTTTCAAATCGTTTTCATAGTGCTCAACGGCCACTATGAAGTCTGATGGACTTGAGCCTTTGGATTCCAACTCGAATTCAGGTTCATAAAGAAGCCATAGGAGTCAGAATGTCTTTGGAATAAATAATAAAGAACTTGGCTCGAAAACCGGTTCTCAAGAATAATGTGAAAAAAGACCAGTTTCAAATCGTTTTCATAGTGCTCAACGGCCACTATGACGTCTGATCGACTTGAGCCTTTGGATTCCAACTCGAATTCAGGTTTAGAAAGAAGCTATAAGAGTCAGAATGTCTTTGGAATAAATAATAAAGAACTTGGCTCGAAAACCGGTTCTCAAGAATAATGTGTAAAAAGACCAGTTTCAAATGGTTTTCATTGTGCTCAACTGCCACTATGAAGTCTGATCGACTTGAGCCATTGGATTCCAACTCGAATTCAGGTTTAGAAAGAAGCCATAAGAGTCAGAATGTCTTTGGAATAAATAATAAAGAACTTGGCTCGAAAACTGGTTCTCAAGAATAATGTGAAAAACGACAAATTTCAAATCGTTTTCATGGTGCTCAACGGCCACCATGAAATCTTATCTGGGTGTGTTGGGGGGGTTTTCTGATAGGAATTCATAGCCTGAAGTTGAGAGAAAAAATTCATCCGGGCACAGAGTTCCATATTTTCGAAAAATGATCATTTTCCTGAAGGAGAAGATCGAAAAATGTCCACAGAATCTTGTCATCTGCAGTCTAACAAAAAAATCCTCTGTGCCCAGAGTTCCATACTTTCGAAAAATGATAATTTTTTCTAATGCGAGAGTGGGTTTGTATTGGTGTTCTGATAACAATCTATTGACTGAGGATCACATCAAAAAATTATAGAAACAACGACTTCGACTTTTTCTAAAAATGTTATTTTTTCCTCAAAGAATAATACAGCAATATATTTACCAAGTCTTTCCAGCTTACTAGAATTGACTTCTAATACGTGGGTGGGTTTGATGGAGTGTTAGGGGTTCATTATATAGCCGAAGGTTTCTCTGAAAAAATCATTAACAAAATAACTTTGCATTTTGCGGAAATGACTTTTTTTTTGCTAATTACAAGTTTGGAAAATCTTTACCAAATCTTGACAGCTATATGTAATTTATTTCTTGTGGGTGTATGGACTTTTCGGAATGTTATAATGATAATACAGAACCCAAGGACCTTTTTAAAAAATCAAAGTCGCTATAACTTTGATTTTTTAGAGAAATGATTATATTCCCGTAGATTAAGATCGGACACTATTCACCGGGTCTTTCCAGCTTTCTAGAGTTGAGTTCTATTGCGTGGGTGGGTTTGATGGGGTGTTAGGTGTACATTATATAGCCTAAGGTTCCTCTGAAAAAATCATAAAAACAATAACATTGCATTTTGTGGAAAATGCTTATTTTTGCTAATTATAAATTTGGAAAATCTTTACCAAATCTTCTTTAGCTATCTGTAAATTATTTCTTCTATGTGGGTGGTGTGAAGGGAATGTTATAAGATCAACTCAGAATTAGAAGAAAATGCGGAAAGTTTTATTTATCTATTTTAGCAGTCAGTATTTTGCGTTGAATATATTTTTCCTTCTTTTTTTTCCTTATATTTTTTTAAGATAATATTTATTTGTTATGATTTTTAAATAATATATTATAACTTTTCAAGAATTATTACTCCTATATATGTTTCAATGCTTCTTCTATTTTGAATATGGCGCCAGAAGTCCTTTTAAATAGATTTAGTGATCGATGGAGATACCACGCGGCGCTGATTGTATTGTTTCTGTTTACTTTTTTTTCAGCGTTTGAAAACTGTGTTATTTTGTTACTTTTTTAATATTTATCGAGAGTTTTGACGTTTCGGAGGGACTTTCCCCCTCAAATAGGGATATGTGCTTCCTGTGGGGAAAGAATTGCCCCCTGAGATCCTTTCGGTGCGCGAGCATTCGAAATCAATTTTTTGAGGTGAGTTTTGTAGGTTAGATTACTCCCTACATGAGCCTTAATGCTTATCAACATTACCTAAAAAGGTAAATGTTATTTAAAACACTATATGTGAAAAGAATAATTAAACTAGAATAGAATAATTCAAAATAACAAATTAATAAATATGAGCAGTATTTAATCAAATATTTCTTTCGTAGGATCCGATACTAGGATTGTTTCTGGAAGTGCATGGGAACCAGAGATTATTAGCTTCACTGTTGACAAGCCTTTCTTGACAGTTTTGACAAGCAAGTCTGGTGGACCTCTATTTATTGGTCGCGTTGAAGAACCTCAAGTTTAGTCTAGAAAACTAATTATGACTTATAAAACACCAAAAATGAAATGTAATTTTTTCATTTATATCATTCAATATAAATTTTAAATGTATTTCCTGTAATTGGTATTTGTAATTATTTATGAAAAGTTCCTAGTGCTAGGTAGCCCTATAAGGAGCAGGTGATTCACATTACAATTAAAATGTGACGGCGATCGATTTGACGATTGAAATAAAAATGGGTATTTAACAAGAGTAACAAACTAAACTATAATACAAATAATTAGATTAGATGCGGGCTATCAACAGAAGGATACTATAAATATACATACGCAATTATACATACGTAAAAGTAAATGCGCATTCATACACATACTCATATATATTTTAATTAAGAATTTAAGTGTTACCAATGTGTGATTTCGAGGGTAGGATTTAGAGTGTTAAATAAGTAACCAAAAAGGAGTTTTCTAAAGTGACATTGTGAAGGTACATTTCTAATGGTTATAGGTAGTTTGTTCCAAAGGCGAGCACCACGAATAATAAAAGATCTTTGCATTTTACACGTGCGGTGTGGCTGAATTTTTAGTACAGTACAAGTCCGATAAGTTGCCGTCCGATAAGTGTACACTCCCCTTAAAACGTCATCACACGCACGGCATGCGCACTAATTGGGGTTCTCCCACTACGTGTGCTATTTTGCTTATGATTTGCGCATCATTTTTACGCATTCGCGCACCTAATATCGTGCTACTAGAGGGGGCATCCGGTAAGTGCGCAATTCCTGGAATTTTCCGCCCCTACAGCCCCGAAGTGAGAAACTTATCGGACTTCTACTTTTCCTTTCACGGGGTTTGGAATGTGTTGGTTGATCTTTGTCAATAAAATGGAAGAGGTTAAGAAGATAGGGCGAAGCTTTATTACTGAATAGGCTATAAAGGAATGATAATTTATTTAAATTGACTTGTACCTTTTGATTTTTTTTTCAAATTACCTATCCAAAACGTTACTTTTTCAACTTTTAGTTGAAACACTGGAATTTTTGATAGCAATTTGAATGATGAGCGCTGGCGCGCTGGCAAGTCGGAAGCAGGGCCGAATCGAGCTCTCCAGAGAGAGAGAGAGGAAAAGAGAAAGGGAGGAGCCTAGGTGGAGAGACGGATGAGAAGTAGGTTAAAAGTAATCACACTCAAAGTTCGCCTAATTTAAGGGAAATTGAAGGTGGAAATAGCGATAAAGTAGGAGAAGCAATGGATACGAAAACTATGGAAAGCAAGCTGGATCTGATCCTAAGAATGCTACAGGAGGGAAAAGAGGAACGAAAAAGCATTAAGGAGGTCTTAGGTAGAAAGTAAGAAAGGTGGGATCACGAGTTAAGCGAAGTAAAACAGAGATTAGAAGTCGTAGAGAAGGGTATGGAAGAAGTTACAAAAGGACAAAAGGAGGCTTTAGGAAGCAGGCTTCAAGAATTGTGAAAGGAAATAGGGGAAATCGAGGTTAGGAAGTTGGAGGGGATGGTAAAAAGATGGAAGTAGTGGAGAGAGATATTGAGAAAAGGAAAAGAAGGGAAAGGAAGAAAAATGTGACAATTATGAGCTTAGACATAAGGGAAGGCAAGGAAAAAGAGGCAGTAGAGGATCTGCTCAAGAACAGATTAAAGGTAGATGAAAAATTGAACAAAGCGAGGAAAGAGGGCAGGAAAGAAAAAGAAGTGCTGATAATCGAAATAGAATCATGGGAAGCAAAGCAAAAAATAAAGAAAAATAAAAGTAAACAAGGGGATAGAACAATGTTCATAGATCACGATCTGACATTTAAGGAAAGAGAAATACAAAGAAGATTAAGGGAAATAGCCAGGGATCAGAGACAGAAGGGAAAGGAAGTGAGGACAGGATATCAGAAAATACGCATACAGGGGAAATAGTGGATGTGGAACGAGGGTAAAGAAGGACTTGAGGGAGTTGATGAAGGTTTTTTGAGGTAAGTAGGGACGTGGTGGAGAAAATAAAAGGAAAGGACAAAGTAGGGGGACAAAGTAAGATTAAAAAGAGGGCATTAGGCGCAAGAATATTATTTTGGAACGTAGCAGGAATTAAGAATAAAGACGCAGGTTTCTGGAATTACATAAAAGAGTTCGAGGTGGTAGGCTTTACAGAAACGTGGATAGAGGACAAAGAGTGGGGTAGAATTATGAACAAACTGCCAAAAGGATTGAAGTGGAAATTGCAGGGGGCTGTGAGAGAGAACGGAAAGGGAAGGGCAACAGGAGGAATAATCACGGGAGTGAGAGACGTGGTAGAGGAGGTGGAGGACATAGAGGAGGGAAAGGAAGGAATACAGGAGAGAAAAGTAAGGATAAATATGGAAATTTATAGGGTAGTAACAGTGTACAATGGGAGGGGAATAGGTTTATTGAAGAGGGATTTAGAAGAAATCGTCAAGGCAGAAGAAGAAGGTCATGTGATAATAGCAGGAGATTTCAACGCAAGAATCGGCAGAAAGGGAGAATTATACAGAGGGGACGAGACAACGTACAGCGAACCAAAGATAAGGTACTGTAAACAAGCAGGGAGAAATTTTGATGGAATTTTTGGACGAAAGGGGCTGGTGTTTATTAAATGGGAACGTAAAAGGAGATGAAGAAGGGGAATTCACGTTCATAGGGAAACAAGGGCCATCGGTTCTAGATTTAGTAATAACAAACGGCTAGGGACTGAAGGTGATAGAGAAATTTACAGTAGAGGAGGAGATGGGTTCAGTCCATTTACCAATGAGTGTGGAGATAAAAATAGGAATAGAGCGAAAAAATGTAAACAAGGTAGATCAAGTAGGGGAAAAAACAATATGTTCGGAGGAGGCTATTGAAATCTACAAAGAGAAATTAGGAAAATTGAAGTTTGAAAAAGAAGGAGTAGAAGAGATGTGGGCGGAACTTAGAGAAAAGGCAAGGGAATGTGTTAAGAAAAAGAGCATTAAAAAGAAGAAAAAATATCTGCTTAAGCCATGGTGGGACCATGAGTGTAAAAGAGAGAAAAAGTAAGTAAAGAAAACTCATAAGAAGTGGCGGAGGGGTAAAGGGGATAAAAAGTTCTACTTGAGAAAAAGAAGAGAAATGAGAGAAATGGGGGAAAAGAAAGACAAAGAAAAACAAAGACAGTGGGAGGATGAATTAAACAACATCAAATCGGAAGAGAAGGCCTGGAAATTCATTAATAGGGTGAGGAGGAAATGGGGAGAGGCAAGTGAGAATATACGAGTAGAACTTCAGGTAAATCTACAACATTAAAAATTATTTATGATTTATAAAATACCAAAAATGAAATGTAATTTTTTGATTTATATCATTCAATAAAAAATTTAAATGCATTTGCTGTAATAAAGAATAACAATTTATTTCAATTAACTTGTATCTTTTGATTTTTCTAAGTTACCAATTTAAAAAGTTACTTTTTCAGCTTTTAGTCAAAACACTGGAATTTTGGAAAGCGATTTCAACGATTTTTGGAAAAAACTCACAGCTTCTAAATTATAATTAACAATAATACAATTTTGCTCCATTTCTTTAAAATCCTCACTTTTTGAAATATAAATAATAGATATAATAATTCAATATTATTTTCTGTCAGCCATTATTATAGAAATATCCGCGCGAATAATACATGAAGCGAAAATTTTTGATATTCTCAGTGCAAACATGAAAATATAGTATTATTGAATTTTCAGTTTTCTGAATAATATTTCACGGGAAAAGCAAGAGTTTTTTTTCTTCCGTTAGAGAAAAGCCTCCCTCTATGAGGAAGAAAATTTGTTTGTAGAAATTTTATATATAACATCCCTTAGAGTTTCTCATACAGTATCATTATTCAAGGGTCGTGTCCTGGAACCCAAAAGTAAATGGAGTATATATAATTTAAGTTTTATAACTATATTGTCGATTTTAATCAAGAACGGGGGAAAATTGAATTACCGTCAACAGGGGTAATTACGGAAGAAAATTCGCAAATTTTTCAGGTCGCGGCTTTTCTAAAAATCAGAAGATTTTCTTCGTTTTTGTTGTGCCATGAATAATTCATTGTGTTACAAAACAAAATAACTGAATGCACTTTGACCAAGATATAGTATACGTTGTAGGCCTTGAAAAACCAAGGGAAATGATATTGTCGAAATTTCCCATACACCTGAAAAATCTCATTTTTCTGAAGAAAAAAAAAACAGATTTTGGAAGTGACTGTATATAATACTTCGTAACATATCTTGTCCAAATGAACAATTATGAAGTAACAGTCGAAAAAATTCTATATTTCTTTGTGCAAGTTTCTGCAAATTTGTCAACGATTTAGTAATATTGTTTGATTTCCAAGATTTTTCTCCTCTTAGTAGTTTAAATGTCTGTTTAATTCTGCGTCCAACGAGTTATTTTCAATTAAAATCAGTTGTAATTTTAGTGACTGGACTGTAGCGAATTTGTAATTTTTCCGAATTTTCGAGATAAATTCCCGTACAAAACTGAAGTAAAATTTTCACTCGTTCGTTGAAAAAGTATGTAGTTCCAATTGCGACAATGTATAATCGTTAAAAGATGCAACAAAAAGTACAAGAAGTAATATTCCAAAAGTATTTCACAACATTAACAATTAGATTCATGACACATGGCAAGGGGTGTAATACAGTAATTTCAGAAAGCACTTCAGAGAGAGAGAAAGAGAGAGAGCACGTTGGTGAAGCTCTTTCCTTGGAAACGTTTTTAAATAGCTTCCATTTCTTAATGGCATCGTTTACCCTGCTCATCACTGAGTTGGCCAAGATTGTCCGGAAAGAAATCCAAATGTGAGTGCAAAAAGTGGATTTTTATAGACATGTTGCACTCCATTTCACCATAAGCATTCAAAAATTTGTGTAATCATTTGATTTACGATAAGGCTGGTGATGTCATGTCATCGGAGCAGATAAAGCTATAACGTTTCAATGCTATTTTTGGATTTCCACTTTTTGAATTTCGATGAGCACTCTACACACACATATTCTAATTTGTATTATATCAGCGACTAGAGGTGTAAGTAAAGTTGAAAATTCAATGAAACCATCAACTACTGCTTTATTGTCTTTCAATTTCAACCGATGATTTTTATCCAGAAAAAAACTACAGATGTAAACAGTCAGGGCCCTATGTGTTATGTGCAACAGGGAACTGAAAAGGATTCAGAGGTACACAATCTCAGTTCAATATTAATCCTTCAGTGTTCTTCCGACTCATCAAAACATTCGTGAAAGTTCCACAAAACGGATTGGAGGTCCTAGCCCTTCAATTGCACCAGAACCCCAATTTAGTAACAGTGTCTGGAGTTGCCTGCAAATGACCTTGATACGAAATCGCGGGAATCAAAAAGCAAAAAACAACCATCGGCGAGAGACGTTGCGACGAACGTCGCAACCGTTCTCTCGCCTGAGACAGCAGTTCTAGGAATTAAAAAATCGGGGGTCACAAAATCGGGGTTCTGGTGTACTTGTGAATTTTATAAAAACTTTTTTCGATTCACCGACGTAGCAAAACTCGGTTCGAATTTGTAAGTTGCAGTAGAATGTCTGCTGCAACGAATGAGTGAAAATTTTACTTTAGTTTTGTACGGGAATTTAACTCGAAAATTCGGAAAATTTTTAAATTCGCTACAATCACTACAAATTCAACCGATCTTAATTTGAATATGCTCGTTGGACGCAGAATTGAACAGACTTCCAAACTGTTATGAGGGAAAAATCTTGAAATTCAAACAATATTATTAAATGGTTGTCAAAGTTGAAGAAGCTTGTAAAAAATGGAAAAATACAGAATCTTTTCACCTTTACTTCATAATTTTTCATTTGGACAAAATATACAAAACATGGTTGAAAGGGTCTGTTTTTCCCTTTCTAAACAAAACAAAATTAAAAATCGATTAAAAATTGGTGGCCTTACGAATTATTATATACGGTCACTGCCGAAAAACGGATTTTTTGGCTAAAAAACGAGATTTTTGAGGTGCCTGGGAAATTTCGACCATACCATTTTCTTTAGTTCTTCAAGCCTTACAACGCATACTATGCCTTTGTACAAGTGCCTGATCGCTGTCACATAGTTGTACTTAAGAGTCTTCTGAAAATATCCTGCAAATTTCAGTGAAGAAAAAAATTTTCCTTCGAAGTTAATAATAATCGTAGTTTATATTTACACTCCCGATGGGGTAATTAGGGATCAACATTTTTGTTTGTTAATAAAAGTATGTAAAAAATTGTTTCTTGGATCCAGATCATATAAACATGTTCCTTTGGTCATTACAAAGAATACAAATTAATGAATTAAATTACAACATACATTACAGGAAAGTACAACTTTTTTCTTTTATTTGGACGAATTCGTACTTATTCTGTATATTGATGTATTTTATTTTTGTTTTAATTTCTTACAAGAGTTTACAGAAAAGTACGACTAGAAGAATTCGTAACTAAAAGAATCTACAAGAATGTCAAGGTTTTGTAACAAAAGAGTTGTTATTTTTTGATCTTAGATAACAAATATTAAGAATATTGCAATTAGATCGTTTTGAATTAAGATGTGCAAATGATCGCTATTACAAGAGAAAGCTTCTATGTTTAATCTTTGAAGGAATGGTAGAATATTTAAAAGAAAATCGTTATTAAACAATTAAAAACGTATATATATTTTAAGAGACTAAAAACTCACGTTTTTTAAAATTTAATAACGATTATCATTTCTTACTATTCTACCATTCCTTTCATGTTTTACATTTGTCATCCTAAGTTGAAAAAGAACCACTTTTTGACTGCAAAACCTGTTTGTTCACAGTAAATTCTAGAAATATTTTTTATCTGTAGTTGGATAAAAACATTGCAAACAATTGACAACTACAATCCTCCGAAGTCGGATACTTTTTATCCACCTCGCGATAAAAATTATCTGACTTTGGATAATTGTAATTTTCAATTGTTCGCAACGTTTTTATTCAATTTCAGATAACCAGTAAGTCTGAGATTTACTGTGTTCCTGTAGATTGTTGTTGTTGTGCTTTTTAATAAATTCTCGTAGGAAATTAAAACTACAATAAAATACAACAACATTTGAAAAAGTACAAAATTTATCCGAATAATAGACAGAAGTTGTACTTTTCTGCAACTTTTTTTCTAATGTATTGAATTCATTTGCAGGTTCCTGTAAAAATAGTTTGTGTTTTTCACTTCTTTGTAAACATGTTTCCATCAGGGATCTATAGTTTTCAAGGAAAATGTATGAAATAAATTGTTGATTCTCATGTTTGTATTAATATTAACTTGATTTTGTGGTATTTAACTTATTTATTAAAATTCCTGAAATTTTTTTTTGGTGTTATTTACATATTTACTGAAAATTTGGTTGACAGACGTCTTTGTAAAAAGATGTCGACCTCTGACTTTCAATGAAAAACATCCCCTTTCGTACTTTGTAGAAAAAGCTATGTTATCCTCTTTGATGGTCATTCTATAAAATCAAATCATTAAGAAAATTGATATTAAAAAGAATCGAAATTTTTTTGAGAATTCATAAGGTTTCGTGGAAGAATTGTTAGCATTTGCCACATCTGCGTTATTTTTTGCACAGTTGTATTTGTCTCGTAGGATGTGTTAGAAGTCATTTTTTGGTATAGAGATCATCAGTTTTAACCTTTTTGCCTCATTGATAAACACATTAAAATGGATATCAAACAAAAAATTTAAAAACAGGTCAAGGCTGAAAAAACATGTGATATTCTTAGATTATAAAATGCTTACTGAACAATTTTTCTATGCTGTCTTACATAGGGAGGGGGGGGGGGGGGCGGTCGTACATGGTCAAAACCATTTCTTACGTAAGATATTTTCAAGTCCACGAATCACTATAAAACAAGGCCTAAACAGATTTGATTGTAAACAGCTGTTTGTCAGTAGCAACTAGTGCTTACTGTAGTACCTAGTAAATTGTAATAATTATAAATTCAAGAAATAATAGTAAATGAATAAACACATAAGGGCTTATGCATAAATTACGTTATGTGATTTTGTGAAATTTTCACCTTCCACCCCCCCCCACAGACACACACCCCCATATCAGATACCGCGATATTTGGCCTGATCATAACTCTTACTAAGATTTAATGAACTTAGGGAACGAACATACATAGAAAATATAAATTCTGTTGATTAAATAAACGATTAAACCAGCAAACTACATTACTTGAAAGTAAAGTTCGATCGTAATCATACATGGGCCTTGTCCGACTCAATCAACGTGAAATTTAATGAGCTTTCTAACAGTTTTTCTTCAATCTTTCTAACTTGATGTATTGCCGAGATAACTACGAAAAAAGAGAGACGTGTTTTTAATACGATTTTTTGAGTAGACTAACAATTCTGGTTGATACTGTACTTATTTCACATCATTAACATTGAAAAAAATGATATAATTGTAATAAAGTTATTTGAGACATAAATATACATTTATTATACAATTTATAGCCAATATTCAACTAGATAACCTTAAAGTAAATGATCAGTTTCTGTTACTTAATTGAAAAAAAATTCAAATTCAACATTTTGGTAATTTAATATTGTGAACAAAATAATTCAGGTAATAATTTTTAATCAGTTTAAAGCATAAAAACTATTGAGCAATTATTATTTTCATTGAAAGATTCAAATAATTTTTACTTCATATATATATATATATATATATATATATATATATATTTTTAAATTTAAACTTTAATTTCTGGAAATTTGATTTATTAATAACGTTTTAAAATTCAAACTAATCCCAGAAAATGTAAAATTTGATAGAAAAATAACAGCATGTCAACAAAATCGCTGAATAATTAAAACATATGTACTTAGAATTAGCGTCTCAAAATACATCGATAAATAATTCAAAAATATGTACTTATAATATGGAAAATTTAATTCAGATACTCTTTTCAAAACATCACAAATATTTAAAAATATATATAATTGAAATATAGGTATTTTAAACATGAAGAAAAGTTTATCATCCAATATTATTTTTATTGAAACGTTTAAATAATTTGGTTACGTATTTAGCGACATTTCACGTCGTGTATTAAGAAGTCGATCATAATTTACGTGAATTAAATAAATTTATAAAAATTAATGAAATACATTTTACATATTAAGCAGAATGATAATTCAGTGAAGAATATTATTTATTTCACTTAATTATTGCGTATCTTACGTATTGAATAGCCTAGATATTGTTAAATAGATCTGGATAGAAAGAGCTGTTATTGAAAGTAATAGTAAAAACACAAATCCAAATAATTGTCGGTTATCGATAAACTTAAGAATTTGCTATGCTCTCTACCAATGGAGGTTAGCTGTTTTTATATGAAGAATATTTTATTTTCTTGAATCTTCGTAAATTTCTATTCTCCTCTATCCTCGCTTTTATAATAATGGAACAATATGGTTAAAGAATCAATCATTTTAAATTAGTTCTTTATAAAATATTCAAGATATAAAAAATCCCTGCAATATGTATCGAAAACATGTGGCCACAGACTACTTACTGAAATTTAGTACCAATCGTTTAGATAGATTAGGATGTGGAGGTGAGCACATGTTGAAAATTTGTTATTTTTATGGGTTTTCTTCTTCTTTCAATCTCACAGCTTCTATAGCTTTAACATAAAATCTCGCTTAATCAGTGAAATTTGATAATATTTTTAGCATCTTAGCCTTCTGATGTTTGTCTGCGTAAAATTATGCAGAAAAATAAAATATTGAACAAGCAAGGTTAAATTAAATTTCTGTAGGTGTGGAAGTTGCGAACTACTCAATTCGAGGGATATTCAAATTTGAAGCAAAGCATCCTTTCCTGTACGCCATAAAAAGAAAAGAAACCACCAATCCAGCAGATTGTTGCTTAATTCGACCATAATTATTAACAATTATCATTATAAATAAGGATTATATTTTACGTCGAAATAAGATTTTCTTAATGGATCGGAATGATATAATATTAATCTTGAAATCCCTTAACGATTCGACAGAGTTTAGAGTGAACAGAGAGTTTGTATATTTCATAGTGGAAGGACGAAATGAAATTTGTAATGTGTTAAGGTCAAGTGACAAATCCCCAGTCAATTTAATTTCGAATTTGGATCTATTTCCATTAAGAAAAGACAACCTTTGCAGTCAATTGAGTCACTAGTTCCTGATAACCCAACCTTATTTACATCCGTGTTTTCGTTACTCAAATGAAAAAAATGTATTAGCTGCTGCTGATTAAAAGTCAACTAGCTATCAGAATGCCATACCTTCGTGGAAGATTATTAACAATTACCACATCTGCGTTATTTTTTACCCATGTGTGTTTGTCTCGTCTGAAGTATCATAAGGCATTTTTTGGTAAAGAAATAAACACAGTACATTGAATAAAAAACGAAAAATTTAAAACAGGTCAAGGCTGATAAAACATGGGCTATTATTCATAGATTATAAACTGCTTGCTGAGTGGAAAGATAAGGAACGAGATTCAATGTCAGCAGTTGCATGTGCATGATAAATATACTCGAACTTGAATTTGAGCCTGGTTTTGGTTCTGACCTTGGCACAAATCCAGGCTCTCCGATCGTTCTTCCCTTTCAGCCCCGCGGCTCCTCTCATCCGAAACCGCAGCGCGGCGTCATTTTTCAGAAAGCGCAAATCAAGTTTTCTAAAATCCAAGTTCGAGTGTAATATCTAATTGATTCAATAAATCTACTCGTAATAAAAATTCTGCGGTCAAATATTTTCTATACAAACAAATTTATTTAATGAATCAATTTATCAAATTTTTTCATGTATGATACATGAGCTCCACTCTCTACGACAGATATTCGAGTTTGACGCTAACCATTCTTTTCTTTACACGATAACATCAAAAGGAACCGCCATATTCACTGGTCATCTATCGGATCCTTAAACACATTGAATGTTCATTCTTAAATTATAATTAAGAACATTATTGCTTAATTCGACCATCATTAACGATTATTATGAATGTAGATTATATTTTACACCAAAATAAAATTTTCTGTGATAGGAATTATAGTTATCTTGGAATCCCTTAACATTCCGTCAGAGTTTAGAGCCAACAGACAATTTTCATCCGTCATAGTGGGAAGATGAAATAAAATTGCAGTGTTCCAAGGGCGAGTGATAAATCCTGAGTCGATTTAATTTCGAATTTGGATCCATTTTAAAGTAAGCAAATACACCATTTACAGTCAATATTGATTCACTAATTGCTGACTATATTTTCATCCATCTTTTCATTTACTTGCTGTTGATTAAACATGAATAGAATGTTGCGTTTTTCACGTTTATTTTAAAACCTGCTTACATAATATATTCTGAAATTAATATAAATTTTGTTGCCAAATAATAGCATACATTTTACAGCGAAAATTGTAGCTTTTTAAAACAGAAATTCTTGTGGTAATCGATTCCCTTATACTTTCCCTCGAGTTTATAGCAAACCAACAATTTATTCACTTCGTAGTGGGAAGAAAAAATAAAATTACGATATTTCAAGGCTGTGTAAGAAATCCTCAGATAAATTTATTTAAAATATTTTTAATTTTTTAGAAATAATTTTGCACTAGTTAATATAAAAATAGAATGACTTGAATGTGTCAATCTTAATAAGCGGAAATAAAGGATTTAGATAAATGTTTGCAACCGAATTTATTTGAAATTAATAGTTTCCATGCATGCATTCTGGTTAAGTGGTTCTTGAATTAAAAATGTACATTAGATTGTTCGTGAAACAATAGGGAGTAGATTTTACATAAAATTACAGCTGATATTACTGAGATGGAATCGATTCAAATTCCCATCAAATTTAAAGCAAATAAACAATTTTTATATTGTATAGTGGAAGGAGAGAATAAAATTTTGATGTTTGAAGGGTGTCTAGCAAATCCTGGGTCGACCTACTTTGGGTGTATTTTCATGTAAGAAAAAAATATGTATTGTTATCAGTAAAAAATACACTGAATTAATTGAAGAAGTATTTAATTGATTTTTGCGTGATTCTTATATTTGAAAAGGATAGATTTTTCGTTTGACTGTCTGATGATTAATTTCATCCATGTTCAAAGTTAAGTCCCGAAAATTCACTATTAATTTCATTTTCTGTGCAGCTATTAGAAATCTAACTTTTTTCTATGTTTCTATTTCCAAATAATACGTTTGTTCCTAATTTTTTAACAATATTTCTCTTGTGTTTTCTTCCATTTAAAAGAAAATTTTTTACGGCAGAGAAACATATGTAATTGAGTGAAATATTATTTGAAACATATTGATACCTGATAGGTTGCCTATTCTAAAAATTTGAGATTAAAGTATGAATGAATTCAACTATTATAATTTTTATTATGATTATCATACGGAGAAACATGGATAGTCAGCCTGACCATTTTTGCATGGAAATAAATCATTTTTGAGATGAAACAAACAATTACTATATCTTAAAAATGTGTTAAAATGGCGAAAAAATAATTATGTAACATCGTACATGATTTTAGCGTTTAATTTTTCTATATTTTCCATTTCAGGGTTTATTTTCTCAACAGATAGTCCATCGTTTCTCTTTATTTGATCTCTTTTGAATAATTTGTAGTTTCTCATTTTGGGTTTTGATTCTCTCCCTCGAATTTTTTTATTGAAAAATATATACCTGATATTAAATTGTATTCAACAATTTATATTTATGTGTTGGGATTACCTGAACGGCGCTTGTTAGTCGAGTGAGATCGTCTCGTCTTCGATGTGAACAAACCATTTCTGTTCGTTTTGATTACGACTTTCCAGACTTCTATACTTTTTCAAGGTCATTTGCAAGATCCAACAAAGGATCAAAATCTTGTTACATTTCAAAGGATATAAACCAATTGAGTAATGGATGATTGATGCACAAACTGTAAATACATTATCATAAACGATCTTTAAAAAGACAAAGGTAGCATTTTCTAAAGCGTTTACAAGTGGATCCCTACAACTTTCATTTAGTTAGAATATTACTGTGAGCTCTGGTAAAACATAATTTATTTTACTTTCAGAAATAGTAATCGTTCCCGCCTCATTATTCCAGGTTTACACAATGAATGTGGATCGAATACTTTATTTTAAAATCACTAGTCGTTCTTCAGGTCTCGTTTTATTCGATGGTCGCGTTCAGGAACCAAAAAAAAGGAATTCATCACAATAATCATTCAAATTTGCTGGTGAAATAAGCTATTTTTAAAGAAGGTGGCTAATATCAGAATAATAAAATGACGGCATATTAAGACTTTAATTGTGATAAATAATTTTACATTGTAACAGCTCTTAAAAATATAGTTTGTTTCTTTTTGACTTCAAATTTAACTTTACTAATTTTTAACGCATGACAATGAATAACCTCTCGAAAAAATTTTCGTAAATAGATTTTTTAAAACAACAAAAGATTGAATTTTCTGCGAATAAAAATGAGAAATGCATCCTTTCTTAGGACAAATTATGGTGGCATGCTCACTTCCAATAACTACCAATTTCCGCGACGATCATCCTTTCCATTATCAAATCGTTAGAAAAATCAGTGGCGGAAACGGAATTTCACTGTTCATCGGAAACTTCAAAAATATCTAGTGAAGGTAAAACGACTTGAATTTACATAATGTATTTACTAATATTCCCATCATGTAATCAGAAAGCGTTCTAAAGAATATCTGATTATTCATGAATTTTCCATTCTTATCAGTTTGAGTAGAGTTTTTTTCTGATTGTACTTACCATAAATTAATTTTTCTCTTCTGTACCAGATTCTAGAAAATTGCACTCCTTATCACGATTAGACCAGATCTTCTGTAAGAAAAAATTATACAATATACAAAGTAAGGTTTGGAAACAACTTTTCTTGGAGACATGTAGCTCTGCACAAAAAGTTTGAATTACTACGAAAAGAAAGACTTTTTGAGTAAGATTTCGTCGGGGAAAAGAGAAGGTTTTTTAAATAAGGCGATACTAAAGTAAAATGAAATAAAACGTTCCAGAATTTGAAATCGGATTCAGAATGTTATTGAAATTTAAGAATTTTAAATGTTAATGTTATTTTCAGATCCCAAAGCAGAATTTGAGGAAAAGCACTCTGCCCTAGTGTTTCTCAGTTACGGAGAGACGGTTATTTTTTCTGCAACTATTGTCAAACCGAAAATTTAATTTATTTTAACTTTTCATACAATTTATAGATATTATAATTTAATATTTATAATAAAAATAGATAAGTAAAAATGTGTTGATAAAGAGAATATGTATAACTAGGAACTTCGTTTTATTAAGATCCTTTGACTGAAGAATACGTATTTTATTTATTTTGATTGAATTATTGAAATATATTTTTTTTATTATATAATAAATGTTAATATTTTTAATTGAGTTTTAATGATCGTCCAGTAAATTTAAAAATACGTCTCGAAGTATCATCAAGATACTACAACAGTATAACAATAACAACTCACACCCCTAATTTTGAATTTCCATTTCACATAGTCACATACAAATTCATGAAAAATGTATTTTTATTTCTATCTCGGGTAATTTAATGACACACGAAAGTGAATGCTATTTGCAAGTTCATTAAAATAAAACTAACGGATATATAATAATATCTGAATTCCGTAAATATTAATCATTGACCCAACTGGAACTAACTTCCATAAATTGATTATTTTTTATAATTCATTGGCATATATCAAATATATATTTTTTTTTTTCGAATAAAATTTAAATATCAAATATTAGTTATTTACTAATTCTAGTTAATTTGTAAATTGAATAGATTTTTTTAATCGAGTCTTATTCATAGGCCTGATTGTGAGCCTACGAGGTCCTCATCCAATACGGCCATCTCCAAAACAGTTCGAACTAAATAGACCAGCTTACTTCAAGCTGACAAGTGAAAATATTCCACTTTTCATTGGAAATTTGGCGAATCCAAAAATAGATTAATTATTATATAATTATCTTGCGTAATACAAGATTATATAGTTCAAATCTTCGATAAGAAAGAAATTATATTCTTGGGTGTATAAACGCGACTGATATTATTTATAAAAATACACACAATGAACATAATAGAATACAATCATGCCATATCACAATAAAATACAATATTGTGAAAATTGTAATTTTTTCGCAGAATTAATGAAATTGTGTAAAAGTGACGGTATTCTTGCAAAGAATCGTACTTTCTGGCAGGTTTTTTTTTGTATTTTTTTTATCATTGAAAATCGAACAAAATAACAAATAACTACAAGTTTTTTTCGGGAAATCAGATGCTTTCAAAATATTTTACATGTGATATTGTACTTTACTTTAATTTATAAAATTTCTTGTGAAAGCTTTAGGACACACTGAGAAAGAAGCCCTTTAAAATATGTGCTTTAAAATTTTCTACAATAAAAATCGTCGTCTAGAGAAAATTTTTTGTTTCATTGTCTTATCTACACGCGGAGTATTTTTTGCAGAGAACAACAAGCATTTTTGGTCCGTTTTCAAAAAAAAAAAATTATATAAAAATTATTTCAATACAACTTTAATTCTATTTTTAGCGCGCTTTGCAGAAGCAAATTATTTATTAAATATAGGTGTTTGAAAATATATGTATCAATTAACTAATATAATTTAACGACTTTTCTCTTTCATTATAAACACAATTCATTTCAAATCGGGCAGGTTGTGCATTAGGGCGTATCGAGAAAAAAATAAAGTTCTTCCTTTGCAGTTCTAATAGAGATAGAAACATTTGTTTGGGTAGCAAAAACCACTCTTCTAAAGTTTTTTTTTTTTAAATATCGTCTGTCTCCGCATCGTATATCAAGGTTACCAGAAAAAAAGTTTAGAGCAAGTAAATCTATAACTGTATAGCAATAATGCCATTGTGGTATTTTTTACTCTGCCTCAAAAATTATGTTATCAGAAATGTATTTTTAATATATTTCATCAATAATATAAGATAATAAGATAATATATAAATTTTTAATTAAATTTTAAGGACACATAGAAAAAAACAATTAAAAAAAAATGAATTCTTTACCATACAGACACAAATTTAGGTATACTGGAAAACATTTTCACTTTATATAGACACACAACACTAATTGCATCGTGAAAAAAAACAATATGTCATATTTAGAGTTTTTCTTGTAACTAAAAGTCAATACAAATTTTTTAATATCAACCTTCTTCATAGATTATTGTTGCAAACTATATATGAAATCCATTTTAAATAACATAGATCACACATTCAATAGTCCAGTAGTCGTGAAAAATGATATAACTGTAAAAAAGCGAAAAAATCGACTTTGTAAGATTTTTTTATATTTCAAGGTCGTTTAGGCAGATTAAAAAATATTTAAATGGCATTATTGATATTTAGGTACAAAGTCACTTGCTTCGAAACATTATTTCTGGTAACTTAGATCTTAAAAAAAGATGTGTTCTTCAAATAAAAAGTGTGTCGCATTCAGTCTTTTGTATTGAAAATTCACACCTTTGGTTAAAAATTTAACTACTTTGTTGAAAATTAGTTGTTTTTGTTGTTAAAAATTTATTGTTTTAACTGAACAAGTAACTATTTCATTTCTGTTTGAAAATTCATACATTTTACTTAAAAATTTGTCTTCTTTTGGTAGAAAATTTTTGTTGTTGTTGTTGAGAAATCATCTTATTGGTTGAAAGTGTAACTCCTTTGTTAAATTTTTGTTTGTTGAAAATAGAACTATTTTGCTAAAATTTCCTTTTTTTTGTTGAAAATTAAGTTTTCAAATCAAAAGATTAACTATTCCATTCTTAGTTAAACATTGATCTTTTTGTTAAAAATTTCAATCATTTGGTTGAAAATTGATGGGAGTTGGAACTAGGTAGATCTGAAAATAACACCTTCAGAAAGTAAGGAATTAATTTCCAGAGCCTTATAGATTTATGGCCCAATATAGAAATATTGAAATTTTTCTCCACCCAGGGTGGTTCTAGAAATTTGGTATTGAAGTACGAATAAATTTAATTATTATAATTGTCATTATGATTATGATACGGAGAAAAATGGATAGTCAGTCGGACCATTAATGAAAAGACAATTTTTATATCATAAAAATGTGTGATATTGAGTATTTGGTTTTTAATTTTTAAACAGAGATTCCATCTGTTCCTCTTTATTTTATCTGTTTTGTATCACTTTTACTGTCACATTTTGGGGCTTGAATCTCTCTCTTGAATTTCTTTATTAAAAAAGATTCATCTGCATTTTAAATAATATTCAACAATTAAAATGTATGTGATATGATTATCTGGATGATGCTTCTTATTGTTGGTCGAGTGGAATCGTCTTGTCCTTCGATGTGAACAAGCAATTTATCTTCTTTTTGATGACGACTTTCAAGACTTGTGTAATTTTTCGAAGCCATTTGCAAGATCCAGGAAAGAATTAAAATCTTGCTAAATTTGACAAAGTATCGTTAATAAATAATAATCGGTTTTTGAATTTAGTCGTTTAGAAAAGGTAAACCTTTTGCAAAACAAAATTAATTTTATTTTCAAGAATAGCAATCGCCCCCGCGTCATTGCCGATGTTCTACGCAATGAATGTGGATCGACATTTTATCTCAAAATTATTCGGCGTCCTTCAGGTCACGTTTTATTCGATGGTCGCGTTCAGGAATCGAAAAATCAGAATTTATCACAATAATTGTTCAAATTTTCTGGTGAAATAGGTTATTTTTATACATATACTAAGATTTTAATTGTGATCAATAACTTTACATTGTCCAAGCTTTTAAAAATAAGTCTGTTTCTTTTTTTACTTTAAATATGATTCTACTCGTTTTTCATGAATGCAAAAATAATAATTTTCAAAGTAAGAAGCTTTATAAGTAACATTAAAAATTAATGTTTTGCGTTAGTAAAGTTAGAATACCTCTTAGCACATTTTTTCGTGAAAGACTTTTTACAACAAAAAAATTGATTTTCGTATGAATAAAAATGACTTCCAATAACTCCCAATTTCCACGTCAATCATTATTTCCATTATTGAATCGTTATGAAAATGTGTGGCCGAAACGGAATTTCATTCTCCACCGGAAACTTCAAAAATATCTAGTAAAGGTAAAGCGAACTGAATTTACATAATGTAAATACTAATACTTCCATCATATAGTCAGAAAGCGTTCTAGAGAATATCTGATTATTCATAAATTTTCCATTCTTATCAGTTCGAATAGAGTTTATTTCTGATTGTACTATAAATTAATTTTTCTCTGCCGCACCTGGTTTCAAAAAATTGCACTTCTTTCCACAATTAGAATAACTATTTTGTAAGAAAAAATTAGTACATATATCAAGGAAGATTTTAAAACAGCTTTTGTTTGTAGATGTGTGAGCTCTATTTTAAACTTTTTTTCTCTTTTAATTGCTTTGTTAGTTTATTTTGCACGCTGCGTTTTCAATGCTGCACATGAAGTTTCATTGAATTACCACGATTAATGAACAAATATTTTGAATGAGACTTCTATGGCAAAAAGAAAAGGCTTCTTGAATAAGTGTTATATAGAAATTAAACTTAGATTCATATAGGAATTTATTCTCATATGTGTTAAATCTAATTAATTAATTAATTAATTAATTAATTAATCTAATTAAAGAAAATAGTAAAAATACAGGCGATATTAAAGTGAATTGAAATAAAATGTTTCAGAATTTCAAATCGGCTTCAGAATATTATTGTAAGGTCTTAAATCAGAATTTCCATTGAAAGCACCCTATCTTAGGGTTTCTTAGTTATGAAGAGACAATTCTTTTGTGTGCACATATTGGCGAACCGAAAATTTAGTTTATTTTATCTTTTTATACAATTTATAGTTATTATGATTTCATAATTGTAATAAAAAAATATAACTAAAAGTCTACTGTTAAAGAGAATATGAAAAATTAGGAAATTCGTTTTATTTAGATCCTGCGACTGACAAATACGTACTTTATTTATTTTTATTGTATTATTGAAATATTTTTTTATCATATTATGAATTATAATATTTTAAGTTGAATTCGACTGATCGTCCATTGAATTTAATTATACGTTTCAAAGCTCTTTTAATTTGTCAATTATGCGTTTAAATAAGAATCGATTGGCCATCAAGATACTATAAAAATACCAATAAAAACTCACTCACCTAATTTTGAATTTCCATTTCACACGGTCACATACAAATTCATTAAAAATTTATTTTTATTCCTACCTGAATTATTTAATGACGCACGAAAGTCGATATAATTTTCAAGTTCATTGAAATAAAAGTACCTGGACCGAATCCATTTCAAATAAGGCAGGCTCTACACTTGAAGTCGCAAAATCTCTCGGGGACAAAATATGTTGTTTTTAGAGGAAATTAGGCGATGCGTATTTTTGCGATTTGTGAAAAAAAAATTTGTTACGAAGTTATGCGTATTTGTATTTTTTACTTTTTTTTTCAAAAAAACCCCATTTTTTTTAAATTATATAACTTTTGAGCCAATGGAGATATTTAAGATTTCTTTCCACTTTCTGGTATTTTTTGTCAATTTGTTGATGAATTTGCACTATTATAAGGAAAATATCTTGTGAGTTTTATGCGGGCTAAATAACTTTTGTGGCCAGGAGAATTTTTTTCCTAAAATCGAATTTTCGCATTTTTCTTGCAAACAACAACAGATACGAAAAAGTGTTAAGGAAATAGTTTGTACCTTTGAAAAAGTTCTACGGAAAATTTCTTCACTCATTTATGATATCTTGTACCATTTCCGAGGGTCGAACCTGCCTGATTTGAAATGGATTCGTTCCCTGATATGTATTAATATCTGAATTCCGTAAATATTAATGATTCAAACAACTGGAACTAACTTTTATTAATTGATCTTTCTTTAGAATTCATTGGTATATATTTGAAGGAAATTTAAATATTAAGTATTAATCAATTACTAATTCTATACTTTCAAACAAATAAATATATTTTAGATTGCAATACTAATACAGTACATATTAGAAATTCTAATTAATTAAATTCAGAGATGACTTGACCCTAATTTGTGATGTGCAATAAAAAAATCTATCTGCACGGATTTTTGAGAAATCTGGAGAAAAACTGTTAAAGTAAGGCTCTATTGAAAGGTAAGCCGATCTACACGAATTTCAGGTTTGCGGGGTCAACTGGGCACCGAGAAACTGCTTTAAAAAACCTATCTGCTCGTCAGTAAATCCGTAACTCGCGTCGAGTAAAGGACAACCAATGTACATGAGGAACATTGTAAATACGTAGATAGATTTTTGCATAAGTTTTCTTGCCTACTCTAGGCATGAATATTAAACCTATCTATCTACAGTTTGGCATATAAACAATTAAAATTATTAATTTTTTGCACTAATGAAGCAGCTCCAAATTACCCAAGAACGATAGTTTTTTCCAAAAAGAATCATATATTGGAAGAATCATTAGTTTTATCCAATTTATTTCTTCATTTTTTCCTTTGCAATGCATATAAAACTTATCTAATTAATTAAGAGTGTATAGGGGCACCTATGCAATATGCATAGTTGCATATTTTTTTTTATTTACGAACCTCCGAACCTTTTTCCATATTTCTTGAAAAAATAATTGTACAATTCTGTTTTATTTTTTAAGGAAGTTTAAAGCGTAGTTTTGGGGTCCTAAACAGACTCAAAATTATAGAAATTTGGAATTAAGGCTAATTTTAGAAAAGTACTCTTAAATTGTGTAAATTAAACTTTATAGGGGTTGAAATATCATATTGTATATTTTAACGATTTTATTCGCAACTCTTTTGATTTTTTATTGCTTAAATGACTTGACTATTACTATTTTGACTGACTATTTTTATGGGAACGAACGTTAATTAATATGTCTTAATCGTATATCAGGTCTGTTTGAGGTACCAGGACCGCGGTTCAAACTTCCTTTAGAAGTAAAACATTATTATGCAATTATTCTTATACATACAACACATCTTAACATCATAACATCCCAGATAACAAAATGCGCGCACAATGCGAGCGGTACCGCTTGCACGCGTGCGGATTAATCCTACACGCATGTCATCACTGCGCCACGCAGATGCGTCATCATATGCGACGCATATAGCTCGCACGTCGTGAAGGTCGCACGCGTGATGGTGAAAAGCGAGCTTCATGCGTCTCGTGAAATTACGTTGTAGAATGACACTGTACTACTTTGTACTTCAGGTATACCTTAGGGTAATTGGAAAAACACTCGTTTTTTTCAAATTGTGTCAAGTATTAGAAAAATATAAAAACTAAAGTTCACCGCTACTAAAATGAAGGTTATAAACCTCTTAATTTCAGTAGCGATAAAAAGACAAGCTTGGACTTGTGAAAGTGAAAAAAATACATGTCAGATCACAAGACTTTAAAAATAAATATTAATTAACTTACCTGTCAGATTTCCTATAAATTTTAAACGTTTTTTCCAACAAACTTCACAGAACGTGATAAAGACACGTCACACTGCACCATAAAAAACTGATCATGAACGACCTAGCCTAACCAACTGATAGAAACGGCATTTTGAAGTGTATTCTAACCACGTGATCACTCGGGAACATTACAAACTTTCTTTAATATAATAACGGTTTTTCAAATTAGTCTGTCAACATCAGTACTATTATTATTATCAAAAACTGGGCTTATAATAACATTATATGTATAAATAGATGCCTATCACAAAATGCGAGGAATATGCCTCGCACATACGTGCCTCTCGCATTGTGCGACGCATAAGCCTCGGACGTACGTGCCTTTCACAAAATGCGACGCATATGCACCACACCCTACACGCACCGCGTGCCTCGCATGCATCTGGGATGAGGTTTCTTTGGGTTACCCTACCTCCCCACCTCAATCTTTCAAAAACGTTTCTGTGACGATCATAGAACGCTTGATATAAATATCGTTTTAAAGTGAGAACGTGTTCGCTGACAGATGGTGAGAGTAGTTTATGGAATTCGTGTGGAAGGTGCGAGTGGAGTGTAAGGGTGGAGGCATTGGAGGTGAGTAGGGTTGCTTGGGGTGAATCGAGGAGACAAAACATTAATTTTCAGCGTGGTTGTGGGTGGAATTTGGTTAAATAGAGAAACGGAGGTTAGGTTGGCAAAGTATCGGGGGAGTTTGTGGTCAGGAGCTTGGACCTTAGAGAGGACAAGGATGGTTCTCGTAGTTTTAGAGGATTTTGAGGGAGAGAAAGAGGTGTCTGTAGGGGCTGTGAGGATTGGAATAAAGAGGGATAAAGGTAAAGCTTGAGGCGATAGGCGGCAAAAGTCTCGAGTGACATCTGTCGGTTGCAGAAGGTACGGCATGGAGAGGTCCCAGTTACCGACGGAAGAGCGGGACTTTGGAGAGCCGGAGGTGATTAGCGAAAGTGCTGGCAGTGCTGGTAGTGAAGTAGACAGGGAGGAAGCGGAGGAAGAGAGAAGGCGAGAAAGAGAGCGTCTAGCACAAGTGAGCGGGAGGATCTCTTGAAGAGGAAAAGAGACAGCCAAGAGAGTCCGAAGAATAGCGCGGTAATGCCCCAAGTTTATTATTATTCAATCGCCAGTCCGATAGCATGGGGATAACATACTGCCAGACTCGATAATTTATAATAGAGAAACTCAGATTTTTAAGGGAAAGTATAAGGTCTGGCGTTTTTAATAACATAAAGAATAGTATTCACAAGTAGCGTTCGTAAAACGACAGACCGAAATTCCGGGGATAACACCATGAAAATCAAGTCTAGAAATGAATAATTTTCCTCAGAAGTGTGAGTCAGAGCGGGGATCGAGGGTCGTGGGTCGCGTCTGGGGAAAAGGCTAAGAGGAGAGGATAACGTGCGATGGCGACTGCCGGCAGCGTCCCTCGGTTCCCTCTCTGACCCACACTTTCAAGGAAAATTATTTATTTTCAAACTTCATTTTCAAGGCGTTACCCCTGAAATTTCGGTCTGTCATTTTACGAGAGCTACCTGTGAATACTATTCTTGATGTTATTAAAAATGCCAGATCTTATACTATGACTTGAAAATCTATCTCTTTTTATTAATAATTTTCGTTTCTGGCAGTATGTTATCCCCATGTTATCGGTCTGGCGATTAAATTATAATAAACTTGGGGCATCAATAGACGATTCTAGGAGAAGATTGGCTCTTATACTATCACTTGAAATTTCCAATTTTTCACCTGGCTCAGGTGCCAAAATGCCTCAAGCAGGGCGTCTGCCATTTACAGGTTTCGAAAGAAGGGTCATTTCCCAGATATATTCGACACAACCTAGGACTTATACTCCCACTTGATGAAAAACATCACCAGCTCTTGGGCTATTGGGGGTAATGCGAAGAAAACAGGATAAAGGAAGAGAGGGTTTTCATCGATCACGATTTGACGAGGAAGGAAAGGGAGGATCAGAGAATGCTGAACGACAGGACTAGGAGGGAGAGAGGTGAAGGGAGAGCGGCGAAGGTAGGGTATCGTAAAATGAAATTAGATGAGAAAATGTGAGTGCGGGACAAGGAGAAAGAGGTGTTGAAGGAAGTGCAGGAGAATTTTATTCTCAGGAAGTAGGGGGGGGGGGATTAAAGCAGGGGTTTTTTTTGTAGTAGGAGGGGAAATCTTGCATAATACACCCATCCTAGCAATCGTCTACCTAAGAAGGCGATTCCTAGGATGGGTCGTGTCAGATTCTTACTGACTTCAGGAACATGGGAACATGGGGGTAAGGCCAACTCACCGTGCTTCGGTGCCACCATTATTGCCAGCTTGGACTTCAGCGTGTAGTTTGTTCACACCCTCCAGGGTTACGCGTCGTCCTCGGCAGAAGGGACAGATGTCTCATCTCGGGCTCGCCGGCCTTCGACCCTGTAGAGTAGTCTCTTGTCCTGCAGACAAAAAACAAAAACTGGTTAAAAATACCACACTCCCATCATTGCTCATGGCTGCGCAGTCTCTCCTGCTCTTCCTTCTTCTTCTGTCGAAGGACCGATTCGATGTAGAATGCCACCGAATCCCAGTACTTCTGGTTACGGAGCATCCACGCTACTGTATTCTCAGGAGTTAGTACCTCTCCGAGCACAGTCTCCAGGGCATGCTTCTTAATCGCCCATCTTCTGCATTCGCAGAATGTATGCTCAACCGTATCCACCTGTGTGGGACAGTAATCGCATAGTTCGTTTTCCTTCCTGTTGCGCCGGTGTAAATAGGAGTTTAAGTGTCCGTGACCCGTGAGGAATTGGGTGAGGTGAAAGTTCACCTCACCGCGCTTCCTCTCAAACCACGGGGCCACCTCCCCTATAAGCCGCGCTGTCCATCTTCCCCTAGAGTCGGTATTCCAGCAATGTTGCCATTCCATTAGGATTCGAGCTCTCTCCTCAATTCTGATTCTTCGATGGTCTTCCTCCAATTGAAGACGCTCGTACTTTCTCTTACTCTCCTTGGCAAAGAGGAAAATGGGGATTACCCCAGTCACAATCATTACCGCCGGAGCTGAAACTGTGCGATACGCGCTTGCAATGCGCATGGCGCAACATCATTGTACCGTAACTATTCGTTTACAGTACTTTCCAACTTCTAATGCGTCTGCCCAAATCTCTGCGCCATATAAAAGGATCGAGTGAGCTACACTCATCAACACTCTCCTCTTACTGGCTCTAGGGCCTCTGATGTTTGGCATAAGCCTGGAGAGATTCGCCACAATGATACTAGCTTTGTCCGCTACAAACTGAATTTAGGGCCAAAGCGTTAGCTTCTGGTCCACTTTTTCACCCAGATATATAACAGATTTCGGAACCACAACAGAATCACCTGTTATGTCAAACGTCACCATATCTCCAAAATGCCTCTGCCTTGTAAGGACAACCACTTCCGTCTTGCTGGACGCCAGTGAAAGCCCATGATTCCTAAGCCAATCATTCACCAGAAAGATGACATGAGCTACTCTTGTCTGAGCTTGCTCTGTATCCCTAGCTGTTATCATGTCCGCGAGATCATCAGCGAATCCAATTAATTTGGCCCACTCAGGCGGCACAATTTCAAGAACACCATTGTATAATACATTCCAGAGATCTGGACCGAGTGCAGACCCCTGTGCCACCCCAGCTATTACTTTTCGTTTCTGTTGTCCTTCCGTAGAGTCGTACAATAACTCCCTGTGGTTGAGGTAATCACTGATCACTCTTCGCAGATACGCCGGCAGCCTGAACCGATGCTCGATAGCATCCCGAATGTCAACACTCTTTGCTGAGTTGAAGGCGTTCTTCACATCGAGAGTGACCAGCACACATGAGTTTCTTGTTCTGCGATTACTCTGCCATGCTCTATTTGTCACTGTAAGGACATCTCTAATGGCTCCGATTGTGGAGCGATTAGTACGAAACCCATGTTGGTTTTCGGAGAGCCCACCTGCTTCTTCAATGGTCATCCGTAGACGGGCCCGTAGAAGTTTTTCGTATACCTTCCCTGCGTTGTCTAGCATGCAGAGTGGTCTGAATGACGAGGGTGTGATGGGAGGACCCTTACCCTTGTCAAGCAGAACCAATCTCTGCACTTTCCATCTCCTCGCAAAAATGCCAGCCAGCAAACATGCATTGAACATATTCAATAAGACAACTGGAAATTCGGAAACAATCAGCTTAAGCACTTCAGCTGGTATCCCGTCTGGACCAGGAGCCTTGTGATTGCCCAACGAGTACACCGCGCTACGCAGCTCATCATTCGTAAAGAGTTGGATTTCCGCCTCCACCACTGGGATCTCGGGACAGACTCTCTCCAGATGTTGTGGAAAGAGTGAGTCCACAATCATCTTTATTCTAAAGGGATCCCGTGGGGGTTCCGGAGCTCGATATCTCAGACTATGGGTAACAATTTGATGGTCGCGTCCCCAGACATCTTTGTCGACCTCGTCAAGTAGCCAAATCCACCCTTTCCTCTTGCTGTCCTTGATGGCTCTATTCAATGCCTTCTTGGCCAGAATATAGTTTACTTCAGCCACTCTGTCGTCAGCGCGGCCCCTCTCACGTTCGGCCTTCCTGCGCTTCGCCAGGGTCTGTCTGCATAGATCGGCAACTTCAGTATTCCACCAGTAGTTCTGTTGATTTTGACGGTGTTTAGATTTTTTGGGCATTGACATGTCACATGCCTTCTTAATCAGACTCATAGTCTCTTCCACCAGACTTTCTGCAATTCTTCTTGTCATCTTGGTGGGGCGAACAGCCAATCTAGTTAGACCCTCCGCTCTGGACAACGTTTCAAGTACCGCCGGCCGGCTGAGCTTAGCTACATTCCAACCTCGTACCTTTCTGTTGACAGTTTGTGTTCCTCCTACTTCTAGGTTTGGGCCAACCCAGAACTTAATGTACTGGTGATCACTACCAGTAAGATCCTCAAGGGCATGCCATCCACGTATTATGGAAGAGCAACCAGCAGATGCCAGGGTGATATCAATGATAGTACCCTGGTAGCCACTGCGTCTGAATTTTGAAATTGTACCCGTATTAAGAATCGTTAGGTCCAACCGAGCCGCCATTTCTACCACTCTTCCGCCTCTGCTGCAGGTCCACGTCATGCGCCACTCCGCCGCCTTCGCATTGAAGTCCCCAGCTACGATGACTTTTCCGTCCAACTCATGAATTTCATCCTCCAGTCCGTCGAGTTTCCTGCAGAACTCATCAATTCCCTCATTGGGCGAGAGATACACACTTATGTAGGTGGTGTTTCCACTCCTGACCCAAACGTAACCATCGCCCTTGCCCATCTCGGCCGCTGGGAACATTGATGTGTTTTTTATCCTGATTTCAGCCGTACTAGTATTATCCGGATACCAGTTGCGTCCTCTCATACCGAAGTATTGTTCCGAGATGATGAGGAGGTCAGCCTCGTGTTCTTCCGCTATGTGATACAGCAGATCTGAGGCAAGTCTGCTTCTACTCATGTTGCCCTAGATAATGACCGCCATTAGTGCTTCTTACCTGCACCTTCCCGCTGTCGCCAACAGCAGCCGTCAGAGCCTCGCTAAATTTAGCTTTGGCGTCCATGCTTGCCGCCACTTCAACCAGGACATCTCCTGTCCTAGTCTCCCTTATACTTTTAATAGTCACCTTCATTTCGTCAGGTTCAACTTTGCTGCGGACCAGTCTAAGGACGTCCGCAAACTTTTTCCCTGCCGCGGGTTTGATTAACACTGCCTCCGGGTGGGCAAGTGCCTGTCTTCTAACTGTTGCTTTGGAGGGACGTGCTGTAGAATTTGGCCGCTCTGAGTGTGCACCACTTTCACCAACAGTTGTCGCCTGCCTTCTGCGTTTACGCCTCTTTTCTTTTGCCCACTCAGAAGCTTCACACGCACGTTCAATCTTCTTCGCTGGACGCAATGACGAGCCTTCACCAGGACTAGGCGTGCCCTCAGCTGTCTTCTTCTTGCTGCGTTGACCTTTTGATGTATTCAGGTATATATTTTCCTGAACATTCGTTTTCTCATCAAGATGTGATGATTCTGATTAAGATCTATTCTGGACTACTCTGAATTCGCGCAGAGCGATACGCGCTTTTTCTACTTCAGCTTTAATTTTCAGGTCTAGATTTGGCCTCATACTGATATATACTTGCATGTCATCAAAGACTTCTGTAAGTTTTATTAGAAAGCTTTCCATGGTAGACTCATTTTTTGCCTCCCTGTTGTCTTCCACGTTAGCCTCCTCAGCCAAGCGTCTTTGGTTCCTCTCAAAATCCTTGGAACCGACATCGGCCACCGGGGCTTTCACCCGATCGGAACCGATAGAGAGTTTGTAGCTCTCTTCGGGTATCTTGTTTTCAAGAAGCCTGCTCATAGTTGGTTTCTAATTCGGGGTTCCTTCCCGTAGCTGGTTTTTGTCCGCCCCGGGAATTTGATTTCTCCGGCACCACCCATATCTGGGAGGCATTCCCCTATCCGCAACCTGGGTAGGCGCCCGATGGGGGACCAGCAACCCCACACGGGGGGATTAAAGCAGGGTGGAGGAGTAGTGAAGGAACATGGCAGGGGTAAAGAAGTAAGATCAGGATTTCTGGAGGTATATCCAAGAATTCGATGTTGTGAGACTGGTAGAGACGTAAGTAAAGAGAAAGGAGTGGGATAAAATAGAGCCAAAGCTGCCAAGTGAGTATAGGTGGAGGCTCCGAGAGGCAGTCAGAGTGAAGAAGAAAGGAAGGGCTAGTGGAGGAATTATAACGGGGCTTAGGGATGGATTACAGGAAGAATTTTATGGTGATGAAGAGGGGGAGGGCGTGCAAACGAGAGCAGTAATGATAGGAGGGGTAACGTATGTGTTAGGGACAGTGTACAATAAGGATGGAGAGAAAAGGATTAAAGAAAGGGTGGAAGACTTGCAAGGCGAAATAGAGGAGGGTATGGTGGTATTGGGGGGGGGGGGGACTTTAATGCAAGGATGAGGAGAAAAGGGGGCCTGTACAGTGAAGGAGAGATTCGCAGTAGAAGGGAGGGTAAAAACAGTCCATCAGCCATTAGGGTTGCTAATAAGAGGGGGAGAGCGGCGGAAGGCGAGGTTAGGAAAAAGTGTCGATGGAGGAGAGGATGAGTTGGACGCGGGAGGCGATAGAGAAGTATCAGGAGCAGTTAGGGAAAATACCCTTTGAAAGGGAGTCGGTGGAAGAAATATAGGAGGATTTGAAAGAGAAAGTGAAAGGTTGTGTGGTGGGATAAGGAATGTAGAAATATGAGAAGGAAGGTGAAGGTTTAGAATGATGTGTAAAAAGCAAGAACAGAAAAAGGTGAAAGATCTGGAAGAGGAGTTGGCACAGCTCAATACAGAGGGGGACGTGTAGAAGATAATAAATAGGTTCAGGAAACATATAGTGGGGATAAGCGAGAAGATAGGGAGTGAGGAGTGGAGGGAGTTTTTTAAAGAATCGTTTCAGGTCTCAGATTCACGGAAGAGAGATGATGAGAGTAGATGAACGAGGAAGACAGGGGGGAAGGAGTTGATTGACGAGGAGATAGAGGAAAAGATAAGGAAGTTAAGAAGGTCAAGGTCAGCAGGGCTGGACGGAGTAGAGAACGAAGCGTGGCTGGTTAGTACACAAGAGATTAGGCAGAGGCTGAAGGAAGCAGTGAAGAAAGTATGGAGGGGGGAGGGATTCCCAAGAGGGTGAAGGGAGGGTTTGATAGTGCCACTGTATAAGAATGGAGGTAGGGATAGGCAGGAGAATCATAGAGGGATTACGCTAATGAATACGGCGTACAAAGTATACGCGATGGTGTTGGCGGAGAGACTGCGGAAGGATGTCGAGGGGAAAGAAATATTTCTGGGGACGCAGTAGGGCGGGTAGGAGCACTATCGACAATAGTAATGTTCTGCAGCACGTGGTGGATAGAGAATTAGCAAAGAAGAGGTCGAGAGTGTAAGCGTTTTTTGTGGATCTCAAAAGAGCGTTTCCTTCGGTGGGTAGGGGGAGGTTGTGGGGCGGGGCTATGAAGGAGAGGGGATTGGAGAAAGGCCTGATAGAGAGGGTAAGCAAGATATATGAAGAGACGAAAGATAAGGTAAGAGAAGGGAAGGGGATTTCGGTTGGTTTCTGGATGGTTAGGGGGTCGCGGCAAGGGTGCCCACTTAGCTCAACGCTTTTTGCGATTTTAATCGCGGATACGGAAATTAAGCTAGAGGCCGGATTGGTAGGAGGAGTTGGGGTAGAAGGGGTTAGAATTTGGTCTCTCGCGTATGCAGATGACAATATACACAATATTTATTTATGTACATGGTCCAAATTTAAAGAGTAAAACTTGCGACTTGATTTAATAAATTTTAAAAATTTTCAGGAACAATTTCTGAGATTTTCCGATGAGTTGAATGCGCATTTTTTCATAAATTATGATGATGACGTGAAATTTTCTAAAATCTCAAGCGTTTGTTATTTAAAAGTCGTATATTTAGTTTCTGCACAGATATGCATTCACCTTTGAAGTGAAGTATGCATTTTCAAATGGTTAATACAATGGTACCAAAACCAGTGTATCAATGGCGATCTGACGTTTAGTTTTCATTCATGATTAATTGTTAATTTTACATAATTTTACATAATTTAACGACAAAATCAACATAGGAAATGCATTCAAACACCAAAAATGTTATTTCATCATTTGGCCGCTATGACAAAATAATTGTTTTTTTTTTTAACCCAAAACGCTGCGAATCTTTGAAGCTCACCTTGAAGGGTTAAAATTTAAAATGATTCAGTGTATGGTAATTTAAACCATTTATGTCAAACATTCATTATTTGTATTCAAAATATTTTCTAAAAATCTGCATAAGGGAGCGTCCTCTAATTGCATAAGGCTTTCTCGGGGTGAAGGTGATCCAGTAAATCATATGGATCCTTACTTAGTGTCGGGGGGGGGGGGGGGCGGGGGGTTCTGAAGCATTTCTTACGTAAGTTTCCTTCGTCTAGTTATTTTATTTAAATATGCTAATTAGCAACTGTTTTGTCTGTTCAAATTACTTTTGATACTGTTGTTTACATTATATCATTATTTGTATTATTTATTTTTTATCATGTAATATTTCATGTTACATACGTCCAATAAATATGCAGTCGATGAAATCTTTGTAATCCTTTCAAGTTCATCGAGATCGTACGTATATACCATTAAGCCATTTCCCTTTCAGTGTAGGCGTGACACTACCCGATTCGGGTAGTGTTTCTAGGTGGATAGTTTTCTTGTAGTTATAAACAACTACAAGTGTGGGCTCACCACACCCACGATGTGCCAACAGCACTCAGTTATTCTTGAATGGTCACCCATCCTAGTACTAACCGCGTCCAACGCTGCTTAACTTCAGTGATCTGACGAGAACTGGGGTTTTCAGCGTGGTATGGCCGTTGGCTATAATAATAATATGATAATATACATAATATAATATAATATATAACAATATATTACACATACATAATCTTTTGAAATCTCTTCAAAACAATTAAACTTCCTGAAAATTCCGTAAGACCCTTTAAAAACTGTGAAAATTCTTGAAATCGCTTAAAATATTCAAAATCCCATGAAAATCCCTTATAATCCTTCAAAATCCTTGGATAATATTAAAATCTTTTGAAATAAATTTAAATTCCTCTAAATTATGGACAGTGCTCCCAACGCGGGCACCTTGCACTACTGCGCATGCGATGCATAAGGCGCTTCATTGGCTGCCGTTCGCGCGCTTATTTGAAATGTTAAAAAATACAATTATTTTTATTTATTATTAATAATTAAAAATAATTATACTTCAACATGTTCATGTGGTAGGTAGATGGTTTTTGATACATTCTGAGTATTAGATTGAAAAATAAAATGAGTATTCGGTAAATAAAAAATTTCATTCATTTATGTTATCTTTTTTTATTTTAAAATTAATTTTAATAATTTATGCATTTAAAATTTGGTATATTAATTAAAATGAATATGCAAATTTTATTACAGCTACGTTTCGAAATATGTAACCCGTTTCGAACTGGTTTTCAGTTCCTTTTTTGAAGATGCAAAAAATACAAAAATTTTCGAAGATTTTGAGGTATGACTGAAAAATCAAGAGAAATGAAATTCCCGAAACTGTTCCCGATTCGAAACAAAAAAAAAGGTTTTTTAATAGATTTTATTTAGTTATTCCTTGAAAATACAAATTCAAATACTTTGATCAAAGATAAATTTTTTCAATGTTAATAGTTTTTTAACATGATTGTTTGAATTAAAAATAAAAACAAGTGTATAAAAATTGTATAAAAAATAAATGTAAATACACGTGCAAACAAACTTTACAGGATTCAACTCATCACTGATTCATCTCTAAACTTCTTCTTAATTTTTTTTTAAATCAAACATTCGATTTTTGAGAATTTTTTAAAATACTTTGCACCTTTTTAAACAAAATTGTTCATCCAGAAGAACCTTTTTTTTAATTATTGTTATTTTAAATTTAACAATTTTTTTGTTTACTTTAAACATTGAAAAAATTTGTTTCCTTGTTGAAAATATTTGATTCTTTTATTTTTAATAAATAAATAATATTTATTTAAAAAAAAACACAATTTTTGAATTGTTTAAATTCGGGAATTTTCTAATTCGTAAATTTCCTAGTTTGGATATTTTATAATTCGGCAATTTTCTGCCTGGAATTTTATTATTAGGGAATTTTCCAATTCGGGATTGTTATATTTCGGTAATTTTCTAATTTCGGAAAATTCATTATTCGGGAATGTTCGAATTCGAGAATTTTTCAGTGGCGGGAATTTTACTTTTCGGGATTTCTCATTCGTCCCGATAATTTAATTAGCTCGATTAATTAAATTAATTAATGAAATCAGATAATATTAGAATATTTATTATTTTTTCAGATTTTTTAAAATCTTCGAAATTTTTTTTATTTTTCGCATCTTGAAAAGAAACTGAAAACCTGTTAGAAACGCTTCGATGCTTTATTATCAAAATTAAATTCACCATCTGTGCTGCGGAACAAAAAATATTATCTTTTATTTAGTATACTCTTTTGAAAGTTTAAAAATAAATTCGACTGAGTTTCTATTTAATATTTAACTTTTATAAAATTTGAATTACAATTTCTCGATAAATAAACGTTAAATATTTCAACATGTACCTGTAATGAAATTTGCATATCCGTTTTAATTATTATACAAAATTGTGAATGCATTAATTATTTAGAATAATTTAAAAATTAAACAAGATAACATTAAATAACATGATATTTTTTTTTTACTGAATACTCATTTTATTTTATAAACTAATGCTCAGAATGTAGTAAAAACCCTCCACGTACCACTTGAACATGTTAAAACATAATTATTTTTAATTGTTAATAATAAATAAAAATTTTTATTTTTTAACATTTCAAATAAGCGCGCGAACAGCGGCTAATGAAGCGCCTTATGTATCGCATGCGCAGTAGTGCAAGGCCACAGAAATAATATTAGTCCCCTTTCCACTGGCGAGAGATGCCGCAGTTGTGACATGCGGCAGAGAGACTTGCCGCATGTGGGATGATATGTCCCCAGTGCAAGGTGCCCGTGTTGGGAGCACTGATTATGGATATATTTTGGAATTTTTGAAATCTCTTAAAATCCTTTGATATCCCGTGAATAAATCGAAACCACTTTAAATCTCTTCAAGCTGGAAATCTGATTAAACTCCTTGAAGATCCTTTAAATCTTTAAAATAATCATTATTCTCTCCGAAATTGCAATAGGAAATTTCTTCAATTTCTTAATATCTTTTGAAATCATTTAAAATCTGTCAAACGTCTCGTAATCATGAGAAATCCATCAAAATATTCTAAAATTTTAGAACTTTTTTAAAATCCTTCGGTATTCCTTGAGATATCGTGAAATTTCTTAAAATCTTTAGAGATCCCGTGAAATCATCGAAATCCCTTCAAATCTCTTAAGCCCCCTTAAAATCAATTAGAATCCTTCGAAATACTTGCAAATCTTTTGAAATCGCCAGAAAACTTTTGAAATCGTATGGAATTTCTTCAAATCCCTTCAAGTCTTTTAAATTCAATTAAATTCCCTTGCTAAACTTAAAAATTCGTGATAATACTCGTGTATCACATGAATTCATTTAGAACCCTTTGAAACCCCACGAATTATTTTGAAATATTCTTAAATCTATTGAAATCCCTTTTTATTCGTGGGAACAATTTTTAATCCCCTAAAATACATCAAAATCCGTCGAAATCGTTCAATATCACTTGAAATCCTTTGAAATCCAGTAAAATATCTGGAAATCTGATTAAACTTTTTCAAGTCCCTTAAAATTTTGAAAAATCTCTTAAAAAATGAAGATTCTCTCTGAAATTGTAATAAGAAATTTCTTCATATTCCTGAAATCTTTTGAAATAATTGTCAATCTGTTAAACGTTTTGTAGTCCTTAGGAATTCTTTGAAATACCCTTATATTTTAGAAATCCTTTATTATCCTTCTAAACTTCTTGAGATCTCTTGAAATTTCTAAAAACGTTTAAAAATCCCGTAAAATCATCAAAACCCCTTTAAGTATCTTGCAAACCCTCAAAATCCCCTAAAATCCTTCGAAATACTTGCAAAACTTTTGAAATCACCAAAAATATTTTGAAATCGTATGAAATCTCTTTAAATACCTTCAAATCTTCGAAATCTCATTAGAATCCCCAGATATACTTCAAAATTCGTCAAAATACTTCGGTCACACACGAAATCCTTAATAGTATCCTTTAATAGTATCAATACACAAACCAGGTAGACCAAAAAAAAATAACATCGGCATACATTTGTTGCATACATTCATTTCATCTTATACAAATAAAATCGTTTTCAAACTAATTTTTTAATCCTCTTGATTAATTCAAATCAATTCTTTAAAAAAATAAACTCTAAAATTTTTTTTTTAATTTTTTAACATCTTACTTTCTTCTTGTATTTTTTTATCAGTAAGAAGTTCCGAGGTTTTTCAAATAATAATTTTTAAACATATAGCTATACAATAAAATATTCATGAGTCCACAAAAATGGCTTTTGTGGAAAACATGTTTTCATGTTTTCACGATCCTAGTAACCATCAGCCGTGTGTTTTTTTTTAAAGACCTCACAAAAGATAAATTCAGTGTTTACGTGTAACTGTCAAAAAATGGTGTTACTTAATCTAGATCATTTTAATCAATTAAGTATCAATCCGCTGCAAATCACTTTGATCCAAGTTCAATATCAAAGTCATACCCCAGGATTTTCTGTATTATAGATGATGAGAGATTTTTTTCCAACACATTTAAAGCACAAAAAAAGGAAAAAGATCTTTTTAACTTCTCAACAAAAAGGTCTCAAACACGTTTGAAATGTTTTTAAATCTTCTAAGTTTAGCTAGCTTTAAAAATTATTTCCAATACCTCGGAACTTCTTAATAACAAAAAAACAACAACCAGAAAACAGGTAAAGAGATAAATAGATTACAAATAGATAAACTCAAGATCAAGCGTTTTTAAATTCTACTGTTTATCTATTTCTCAAATTGAGTATTTAATCAGTATAAGTTTTGAAGTATCCAAAAGTACTTTTAAAACTAGCTAGAAACAAAATAATTAAAAGAAGCAAAAATGACTGTAACATGGAATGCCTTATACTTGTTAATTTCTTTAATAGTATTTTCTTGTCAGTAAAAAGACCTGAGTTGTTGAAAAGATTTTTTCAAGTGAACTAGAAAAAAATGGAGGTTCAAAGTATTGTTTAAGGTTAGCTACAAAAATATGATTTGAATAAGAAATACACAATTCAGTGTTTTTATTTTCATTTTTCAAACTACATACTTTTTGTCTAGTGTTTTTATGAGTAAGAAGTTTCTTGGCATTTAAAATAATAATTTTTAAAGCTATAGCTATAGCTATGAAATGAAATATTTATTTTAAAAACTGGAGAACTGTTCGATGTCCAAAATATCGTTTTAAGTTTATCTTTATAAATAAAATATCATATTTTTAATCATAAACATCTCTAAGGGCGAATTTAAAAAAATTTCTGTATTTACATTTTTTATTATCTAGGCATATCAAATTTGTTGATAGAGAATTTTTATCAGCAAAAAATTCTCAATTGTATCAGAAAAATCTTATAAAAAAATACATGCATGTTCAAAATATTGATTAAGGTTAGTTAAAAAATAAATTTTAAAACTCTAGGTGTAAAATAAAATATTTAGAAGCCAATAAAAATAACTTTTTGTAAAAAGATTTTTCTTTGAGTTTTTAATTGCTCAGATTTTTCGTTCTTTTAAATTTATTTAGATAAAGTAGATAATGCTCAGATATACAAAACATCTTTTTAAGCTGAGTTGCATAAATATATATTTTCTTAATCATACATATCTCTTAGACGTGGTAAAAATTTGCTGCATTTAAATTTTGTATTCTCTAGGAATAGCAGTTTTGTTTGTAGTTAATTTTAATCAGCAAAAAGTCCTCAAATGTATCAGGAAAACCTCTTGTCATTTCTAATGTGAGGTAAAACTTCTTCTATAGTGCAGTGTATAAAAATAAATCTTCGGGAAGATTATTCTAGACTACCGAAACAATAAAAAAATTAGTCAATATAAAAATGAGGAAAATATTAATTTCCTCACACGCATTTTGATAACGCTCAAAACGTAATATTTATTGAGCTGATAGTTAGTAAGAAACTTTCATTTTGCAACGGAACAACTAAATAAAGTTCCTATGTTTTCAATTTGTCTTTATCTTTTTAGTTTCAATCGCTGTTCCCAAAACTTGCCTATCTAATTATCAAGCCTAATTTTTAGCTCGTATCTGAATCCTTCGAACATTCCCAAGCCACTTTGTATTTTTTTATTGAAAATTTAGTAAAATGCGGCGATTTAGGAAAAAAAAAAGTTTTCACGCTGCTTTATTTACAAAATGTAGAAAATTCTCAATTAAAAAATAAAATACCAATAAGATTTTCATGAAATTTCCGTTTTTCACGCTTTTCCCACACGCTTGACATCCTGTACTATGCTAAGTTCTTGCAAAGTGGATTTTAATGTTTTTGATGGAAATTGATTTTTTCATGAATAAATTTAGGGATAAAAGTGTTATCAGATGGTATTAACACATATATTAAAATTTGTAAATGATACCTGAATATCATTCCACAAAATAAAAGAATAATGTATGCAAATTAGGCGTAATATTTTTTGCAGAAGTGACAGTAATTAAAAATGAATGGAGTTCTTAATCAGGTCATGTTGAACTGCTAACATAGCGGCACGTGTTAAAATATTTACCTTATTGTGTAGTCAAGGGGTAAACGAACAAAACATTTTAAATCCATTCCAGATGATTCCTGAAAAATTAGACAAATTCTGTATTTCAAAAACACCGGCGGTAAAAAAAATTGAAATGAGACCATAAAGAAAAAAACCAACTGCTTAAATTTATACAGGTTTTATAATATATTTAACACTTTTGTGCAGAATATACGGATTTTAATTTATATATGTTGCAGGTTACAACATTTTTAAAGCGCCATTCTAATGGAATAGAATTTGTTTGTAACCCAAGAACCAATAATCATATTTTTCGAGTCAAAAAACTACTAAAACCATAAATAAATTTTTTTTTTTTGTCAAAAAAGGGATTTATCATATTTTGTTCGCTTACTCCACAGTTATACTGACTGTAAGATGAAATTTCTTTCTATTTTTAGGCACTCACATGATCGGAGATAAAAAACTCTCGTCTTAGTAAAGCTGAAATTCAAAAAAGAGATATCTGCGAGAGATTCAATATTTATTTGAAATGATTCCTTTGAATGCACATGCGATATTCTTAATAAAAAAAAGTTCTTATGAAGCTAACGATATATTCAGATTGTTAATACATTTTTTTAAATCTTAGTTGTTAATTTCATAACTTCAATAAAACATTCATATCATAAAATACTATACTCTAAATGCAAGGTCCACTCATCTAGAGGTTTTTCCCAGCAATAAAATTTTACATAAAATATATGTATCCGCAAAATAAGCCTAAATTGTTAGAGTTTTTTTCAGAACATGAAAGTCAAGATAATAACCGTAAAAAATTGTCAGTCATGACTACAAAAATATTTACCGAAGATGTGGACAATACAGCTGGTATGATTCATCACGAGTCAAGTGCTTTCTAGATTGAGCACGAAAGTATAAAAATGTCTGCATGTTAAACCAAAGTATAGTATTGTTTCGAATTTCTTTAGGAACGCTTTGAAAACTCAAGGTACGTCTAATTACTCTCAGTTGTATCAGGATAAGTGAATCATATTAAAACATTGAATTTTATAAACTTGTAACGTATTGCTAAGCTGAATTTATTTATTCAGTTGAAAATTTTGACAAAACTTCCATACCCGAGTTCTTATCCACGAAAACAAAGCATTCGGTGGAGCTGAATAGTTTCTTCGGATGCAAATTTTGTTTTAAATAATCCTCTAATCATCTCTTGAAATCATTTTATATATTTTTGATATTGCTAATTTTAAATTTCAGATTTAATATGCTGTTAGAAAAAAGTTCATGTTTATATTACTTGTTGCTTTAAGAAAGATAGACGAGAAGATAGAGAAAACATGAGATATAGAATTTACAATCTTTAACTAGAGAATTTCATCGATTAAGAATTATAAAATATAGTTACTAAAACAAGAAACTATTGATACCAGTATTATTATTTTTTCTTATTCATCATATTTTGAACAAATAAGTGTGTCGATTTATCAAATTTTTATTTATTCTATATTATCCCTCAAAAATAATTATCCTTCATTTTTACATTCTCATCAGAGAAGGTATTGGATTCGTAAAAAATTTGACCCCCCCGCCAGTTTTTGTCAAATTTGCACGTTTTGAGACCCTCAGAACCCCAAAAACAGGTTTTTATGAATGTGTCTATACGTATGTTTGTTTGCATGTATTAATATAAGTGTGGCTGTATGTATGTGTGCATGTGTGTCTGTCAGTAAGCAGGCCGCGCGCGATGAGAATGTGAATGTGAATTTTTGTTTCTTGTGAAAATTCTAATTTTTAGCAGGAAATTAATTTTCCCAGTTGAAAATTCCTATTTCTGGGTAAAAATTGAACTATTTGGTTAAACTTTTTTTTTTAAAGATTTATCATTTTAATTGAACATACATTTCCTGAAACTATTTTGTTGAACATCGTCTTTTTTTGGTTGTAATTTAATTTTGTTAGCTGAAAATATAGGTATTCCACTTTGCTACAAATTATCCTTTTTTGGTGAAACATTTATTCTGTTAACTGAAAATATAACTATCCCATTCTTCTTGGAATAATTCATATTTTTTGTTAAAAAATCAACTATTTGGTCAAAAATTCTATTTTTGAACTATAAAAGTAGCTATTCCATTTTTGTTTAAAAATTCTACTTTCTTGGTTGAAAAGTCTACTATTATATTCTCAGTTGAAAGTGGATCTTTTTTGGTTGAAAATTTTATAATTGTGTTGAAAATTCAACTGTTTTTCTTGTAGAAATTCGTCTTTTCACTTGCAACTTCAATATGTTGGATGAAATTTTCTGCAGCTGGAAAAAAAAATAATTTTTGACGAAATAGTTGAATTTTCAGGAAAAAAATAGTATTTAAAGCAGGAGGATTATTTTGAAAAATTGCATCAAAGTAGTAAGAATTTCAATTAAAGAAATGAATTTTCGTCTAAATAGATGAATTTAAAAAGTTAGAGTTCAACTGAAGATTCCTCAATTTAGTTGAAAATTCATTTTCCAGTTGAGATTTAAACTGTTTGGTAAAAAAGTAATATACTATCCTAAAAAAATGGTTTTTGTTGGTAAAAAATTATTTATTTTTTTAGTTGAAAATTGTACTGTTTGGTTAAAACTAATTTTCTTAGTTGAAGTTTCATCATTTTAGTTGAAAATTCGTTTTCAACTGCAAATTTAACTATTTGATTATTATGAAATAATGTCACCTTCGTTTTCTGAAAATACGATATTGTTTTGAAAAATGTCGTGTTTATACCTACACGAAAATATGTTATCGTCGAAACTGAATTACCTTGCATCAAGAGAATATGGAACAAACGGTTTCTGTTTTAATTTTTTCTGTTAATGAAATGAATAAATAATAAAATATAAAATAATACATTTATTACAAAATATTTTCATTAAATGAATGTAATATTTATTATTGTTTGTTTTATAATACAACAGTTTTTCAATTTTTCTTCTTCGCGAAGTGTATAATTCGAAAATTTTCCTCTGTCCGCAATTTTATTTACGGAATTATTATATTTCGAATATTTTCTTTTTCGGGAGTTTCATAAGTTCTATTAATTAATTATTAATTTTATGGGACGACTGAAAAATTCCGAAATATAAAATTCCGCGGCTGTAAAATTCCCGAAAAATAAAATTTTTGAAACAAAAAATTTCGGAAATTCTAATATTGCCGACATAAAAAATTCCGAAGTTGCAACTTCCCGAAGAATGAAATTCGCGACAGAAAATTGCCAAATTATAAAAGATCCGACACTGAGAAGTTCCCGACAATAGAAAATTCCTGAATCTCAATAATTAAAAAAAAAAATGTTTCTTAATTAATATTATTAATTGAAAATACAGTAATTGAATATTTTGATCACAGCATTTTCTTTTAGGCTCAATACATTTTTATAAATTATCTTTCAAATTTAAATTAACAATAATTTTTGAAAAATTTCTCAATTCAAGCTTTCTGTTTTTAAATATGCATAGTATTTTTGTTTAAATTATTGCTCTTGTAATAAAAATCTTGTTCTTGTATTGTTCTTCTTCACTGAGAAATATTATTTAAATTATTGTTATTTCAGATTCAAACAATAATTTCAAAAAAAGACATTTAGCATCCAAAAACTTTTCATTAAAACAAAAAATCATTTCTTTAAATCAAAGACTTCTGATTCAATGAAATTTTTTTGAATTTAAAAAAATACATTTGAAAGTACTATTGGAATCTTTGAAATGAAAAGGATGTGTATTTTGCAATTGAAGGTTTTTCTTATCACCTGTTATAAATATTTTTCATATTTTTCTACTTTTCATTCATATTAAAAATAATCTATTTTATATGTGTTGGACGCAATAGCCTTCTTGCAATGAGAGAGTAGAAACTGTAAAATAATATTCTCAACAATTTTTATTTGTCCATGTCATTAGTTTATACAAAAATATAACGTGACGATAAAATTTAGAACATTCTTTGGAGACATTTGAGTTTATTTAATGTTGAGTTTAATGTTTTTTGAAATTATATAAATATAATTTTCCTAGGTTTCTTGAGAAGATTTTTAAAGATTTTTGAAGATTTCAGATATTTCGAAAACGCATCTAGTTAAAAATTTATCTCCTCGTTGAGAAATGTGAATATTCTGTTGATATTTCTATTTTTTTATTCTACTTTAATCTTTATTTTCACTATTTAAAGTAGAAATAAATAAACTACTTTGTAAACAAAAATTTTTTTTTTGAAGATTCATAATTTCAGTTGAAAATTTAATTATTTGGCTGTAAATTAACATTTTCCTTAAAAATTCAAATATTCAAGTCTGAAATTCAACTGCTTTGTGAAAATTCCTCTTTTTGGCTTGACAATTCAACAATTTGGTAGAAAAATCATGTATTTTGTTGAAAATTCGCTTGAAAACCTATTTAATTAAAAACATATATTTTTGGTAAAAAGTCCAACTACTTAATTGAAAGTTGGACTGCTATGTTAAAAATTCATTTTATTTGTAAGATTTACCTCGTTGATTGATAATTTGACTAGTTTGTTGGGAATTCTTTTTTCAAGTTAAAAATTATATTTTCATTCTGAAAATGTAACTATTCCATTTCACTGTTAGAAAAAATATTTGCTGACTTCATATACAATATATGCAAATGACTTTACTCACATGTAAATAAAATCAAATATAAATTTCTATATTGAATTTAATATGAATTTTATTGTTTTAATACACAACGCATATTGAGTATAAAATAAATTTATTAATATTAATATACACACTGAAAAAATATATTTGGAACCAAGTAAATGCATTAACTTGAATCTTATTTCTTAGCGTTACAAAAATATTCTTTCCCAGTAGTATTTTTTATCTGAACCAGACATATGTTTTGTTGATCTAAAGAAATGAATTCTTATGTTGTATTTTCTCGATTAAAATAAATATTCCGTGCGTTCAAGGAAATGATTTCCTTGACTCAAAAGGTTTTGATTTATTGAAAAGTGATCAGTCCTTCAAAGAAATATTTATTTGATTCAAATAAGATAGAATATTTGAATTGATCAGGACGTATATGAAACAATCAATTTCCCATAATTTGATCTAGCCTTTAGGCTTTTTTGAATAGAAGCAATAATTATTTATATCAAAAGAATATGAATTAAGGCAAAAATATATTCATATGATACAAAGAGTTGCTGCATTTATATCAATGAAGCATTTCTTTAGATAAAGAAAATATTGTGTTTACATAAATACATATTTCTTTTGTTGAAGGAAATGTTCCATTTGATTAGTAAAATTAAATAATAATTCATAACAAATAAACATTTATTTCGAAGGAATAATTAGTTTATTAAATTTAACTTTTATTCATTTAGTTGGAAAAATTTTTTCTTTCAAACTACAATACAAAGGAGACCATTTCAAACAAATATTGCTTCCAATCAAAGAAATATTGCACTAAGATAAATTCATATTCATTCAACTGAAATAAATTCTTTCAATATATGTATATAATATTCAATATAATAATTAAATATCCATGTTTTTTATTTTAGTCCAGTCATCACTAATATTTCTGTATGCACTAAGAGTTCCCCCAGATACCTTTTGTTTGAAAGGTAGAAAAAAAATTAGATTTTTCATTTGTTAATAAGAAATCATTTTTATTGTTTATAAACTCTCTTGATACATTTTAAAATCGAAAAAAAAGAATTCTCTTGAAAAGTAGCTCGTAAGGACCTTGAATATGCATAATTAATTTATAACCAATTAACTAGGTCACGTCCACAATTTCTCAGTATGACCTGCTTATCGTTTCAATAGAGTTGAAAAGGTTACAAAATCGTATTGTTTTATTAAATATTTCTATTTTTCACGTTTTCCATTTTAATTATAACCTTTCTTAATTATTTCACATACAGCCCTTAGTACATTTATTTATTTTTACCAAGAAATTAGTTTGCTTTCCACTAATGAATTAGGAAATATCTTGACTAATCGAATTTGTAATTTTCTACTAATCTTTGTTTATACAATTAAAATAACCTCCTTCAGGCATTGCAATGCATATATATGTATTCAAGCTGATGCTCATGTAAGGCGAATAATTTTCACTAAGCTTGCTAAATAATTGCAAATTTCGATGGAAAATAAGGAAAATATACAACTGGAAAAAATGTAGAAAACCAAAAACAGAACTGTGTTGAAAAGTAATGTTATTCAAAGAGTCTAAAAAATTTTTATTTTTCTTCAAATTGTTCAAACAATTAGAAGGCAATGCTTCTAAATTTAGGCAGGCTACGTTACGCTTACAATGTCACAATATGGCCTTGTTCTTGTTTCAATACAGATAAAAATGGTTAAACTTTCCTATTTTTCACGGTTCTCATGTTTTTAACTTTGTTTAAAATTATTATATACAATCCTAAATAATATTTTTTACAAAGCAATTTGTTTTACACTATTTAATTAGCAAAGATCTCGACTACCTGAATTTGTAATTTTCTCCTAATCTTTAGTGGCTCACTTTTCGCTAATCAAATCTGTAAAATTTCACTAGTACTTAGTTAATTTTCACCAAGTTTTATTTAGAGAGCAGATAATCTTAAAAACCTAAATTTACTTCTTCAAGAGCTCAAGTTGATACTTATTCCCATCGTGCCTGATTAAAAAAATAAATTTTTTTGACATAAAGCTTTTTAATTATAAACAATATATTTTTCATCAATGTCTGCTCGCCTGGAAGCCAAGATTTTCAATTTATCAAAAAATATGCTGTGTTGCAAAATACAAAGTTATTATAGTGATTTACTAGTAATGAGAAAAAGGTGGCACAAGTAGCACGCTACTACAATAGGAAAAAGAGACATTTTTTCCAATTTTATTCAGAATTGTCAATATTGGGTAAATTGAGCTAAAAATCGAAATTTTTTCAAAATAATTCATAGAATACGAATCAAAAATTATTTTTTGAATATCACCCCCATAGGTCTATTTATAAGGTCCCAAAAAAGCCCATAAGTGAAAAATTGGATTTCGCGAGTTTTTAGCGCTAATTATGATTTATTTGCGGTTTTCTGTATTAAAAATTGTTTATAATACATGAAATACTACATTTGACTAAAGATCAGGAGTTTTTATATATATATATATATATATATATATATATATAAAGTTTTCAAACAATTTATTATTGTTTTTACCAATTTTCTCTCACAATACATTTAGAAAGTCGCAGCTTTTTCCACTTTTTCCCACTTACTTTCAACTTTTCAATTATTCTGAGGGAATTATTATCCAACTGAACAAACATAATTGCTTAAACAATTTAAAAGAACTTCAAGGCAAATGATTTTCACTAAGTTTGCTAAATAATCGCAACTTTCGATGGAAAATAAGAAAAATATATAACCGAAAAAATTTTGAAAATCTAAAACAGAACTCTGTCGAAAAGTAGCGCATGAAGATCTTGAATATCTATAATTAATTTTGAGTCCATGGATCCATTGTAATTTAAGGAGTCTAAAATAGACATATTTTTCTTAACCCTGTTCAAATGATCAGAAGGCAATGTTTTTAAGTTGATGCATGTTACGTCACGTTTATGATTTCACAATATAACCTTCTTATTATTTCAATAGAGTTAAGAATGTTACACCATCGCTTCGTTTTATTAAACTTTTCTATATTTCACGTTTTTCATTTTTATAACCTTCTTTAATTATTATATGCAGTCCTAAGTAAATTTATTTATTTGCATCAAGCAAATAGTTGCTTTGTACTGCTGAGTTAGTAAATATCTTAACTAATAGAATTATCAGTTTTCTACTGATCTTTGGTGGCTCACTTTTCGCTAATCAAATCTGTCAACTTTCACTAGTAATTATTTACATTTTACCGATTTTTATTTAAAGAGACCTCAAAGTATCTTTTGCATAAGGTAAATGGCTTAACAATTTAAATAACCCTCTTTAGGCACTCAATTTCATATTTATTCAAGCTGATGCTTATTCAACTCAAATAATTTGTACAAAGGACCCCGCACCAAATATACAGAAAAAAGCCTTATGATAAAAAATTATAAAAAAAATTTTGTCTTGTATTTTCGAACCTGCAAACTCAAAATTTGAAAGAAAAATGTCAGAAGGATGGACAGTTTTCAGACAAACACTTGTCCAAAGTTTCGATTTTTACATGTATTTTAATGGAAAAATGCTCATTTTAGCAAAATGTTTTTTTTCCTCAAAAACGCTATGATATATTTGACTAAATCTTTTATATTTTGACGATCAGGCGTACCGAATCAAAAGATTCATACCCACAAACTAGAAAGATTAACGATTCTTTGAGTATACAGCATGTTTTTGGGGGTGTTTTTGTACCCTAAACATCCAAGTAACATATGTAAATCATCATTTCTTAGTAACTAAAATCAATAGAGATTTTTATTCAACTGCTACGGTATGAAACGACTTTCCAATAAGTGGAGTTAGCGTACATAGCAAAAATATGTTTTGACCTAATTTTAGGGGATGTTTTACCATCCCTTAAGCAATGAGTCTGAAGTTCCAAACGCATTAATCAATAACGAAAAATAATTTTATTTTTAAACGCATGAAAGATGCTATTTTATGACAGAAAATAGTCGCGTACAATCCTAAAAACTTCTTAAAGCACTTTAAATCACTCATCAGATATAAAAATCACCCAAGCTACCCCTCAATATTTTTAAAATTCAAAAAAACCAATCTAATTCAAAAATCCCCTCAGTTTTTGCTGATAATAATTTCAATTGATGCTAAAGGGGCACACATAAAGTCTCAACCCTTCAGCACATGTAGAACTCACCCCAGCCACCCCAAATTATTTTAAAAATTCATTAAAATCACCCTAATGCAACAATTACCCTAATACAACAGGTTTGCAGAGGTTGGTGCAAGTTCGTGTTTATGAATATTTGAATTTCCCACATAAAAGTACTGTTGCAACTTATTGGTACAGTTTCATACAAGTTACAACAGGTTTTATCAGGTTGGTACAGGTCCGAGTTTATAAATATTTGAATTTCCCGTGTAAAAATATTTTTATAAGTTATTGGTAAAGGTTAGAACAATATTAAAACTTTTTCGTGTAAAAATAGTCTTACAACTTATTCGTACAGGTTGAAACCAGTTAAAGCAGGTTTGTACGGGTTGGTACCAGTTACTATTGTTTATTTTCTTACATTTTATGAGTGTATTTATATTTCAATTATTAATTATAATTAAAAATATTTAGGGATGACTGGGGTGAGTTCTATATGTGCTGACGTTTTGAAACATTTTTTTGCCCCTTTTGCATCAACTGAAAACCTTTTCAGAAAAATCCTGGTGTACTTTGAAATTATGGTGATTTTATTGAAATTTTAAAATATTCGGGGGTGGCTGGGGTGAGTTCTACATGTGCTGAGACTTCATGTGTGCCCCTTTAGCATCAATCGAAATTATTATCAGCAAAAACTGGGCGGATTTTTTAATTAGGTTGGTTCTGTTGAATTTTAAAAATAGTTAGGGGTAGCTTGGGTGAGTTATATATCTGATGACGGGTTGAAAGTGCTTTAAAAAGTTTTTAGGGTTGTACGCGACTATTTTCTGTCATAAAATAGCAGCTTGCATGCATTTAAAAATAAAATTATTTTTCGTTATTGATTAATGCGTCAGGAAAATCAGAATCATTGTTTAAGGGATGGTAAAACATCCCCAAAAACATGCTGTATACCCAAAGAATCGTTAATCTTTCTCGTTCGTGGGTATGAATCTTTTGATTCGGTACGCCTGATCGTCAAAATATGAAAGTTTTAGTCAAATCTATCATAGCGTTTTTGAGGAAAAAAAAACATTTTGCTAAAATAAGCATTTTCCCATTAAAATACATGTAAAAATCGAAACTTTGGACAAGTGTTTGTCTAAAAACTGTCCATCTTTCTGACATTTTTCTTTCGAATTTTTAGTTTGCAGGTTCGAAAATACAAGAAAAATTTTTTTTTAGAATTTTTTATCATAAGGCTTTTTTCTGTACATTTGGTGCGGGGTCCTTTTGCGAAATAATTTCAATTTTCTATGGAAAATAGGGAAAATATACAACCGAAAAAATTGTGAAAATCGAAAGCTGAACTCTGTTAAAAAGTAGCTCTTGAGTATCCAGAATATGCATGATTATTAAATATATTGATTCATATTGATCCCATATTGATCCACTATAATTTTAAGATTGTAAAAAATTCTTATGTTTCCTAACTTTGTTGAAACAATTAGAAGGCAATGTTTCAAAAATGAAAACAGATTAGGTCGCGTCAACAATTTCTCAACATGGCCTACTTATCGTTTCACTAGAATTAAAAATGCTACCCCATCGCTTCCTTTTATCAAACTTTATTTATCAGGAAATATTTCGACTACTCAAATTAGTAATTTTCTAATGATTTTTAGTGGCTCACTTTTTCCTAATAAAATCTGAAAATTTTCACTAGTATTCAGTTAAATTTTACCAATTTTTATTCAGAAAGCAAAACTGCTTGAAAACTGAAATATATTACTTCTTTGAGCACTCAAGCTGATACTTATTCCTCTTATGCCTGATGAAGAAAATAGATTTTTCTGCAATTTTTTTATTAGTCTCTGGTACAAAATTAAACTTTTTACTTCTGTGACATTTTCCCCTACGGCGAGTCATTATTTAATCACTGCCTTATAAGCAATATATTTTTCATTAATCTCCGTTAGTCTATCTGCACACCTCAAAATAATTACAAAATCTACACCGTGGGTGTTTGACAGCCAGATGTTTAAACTTGAATAACTAAGCCGGATTTCAATATTTTCTAACGACATTTTTGTGAGATGTAGAATTATACGTTTTTTTTTTAAATCCCTTTGTTTTTTTAACGATATAGTGCAGTTTAAGGGTTAATATTACGTTAACCCTAAAGAGTACATAAGGTATCAAGCTCAGTGGAGTAATGATGGTGAAATAAAGGTAAAAAGTCCAGTCCAATCCTGCTCAGGTGATTGCAATGCGTTTTATTTTATTTATTTTCTTCAAGTTCTGTTACTTAATTACAAATATATTATAAAATATTTATAAACAAACACAACTTTGGCATGACACATATTAAATGTATTCTCTCTTAACTTTTGTCTGCATGACTACGTGATATCTATCTGAGACATCTATTTAAGTAATGTAATCATATATGAGTCATTCCACAGCTGGCGAGTGTTGTCGAATAATAGTTACCCAAAACCCCCAAAAAACGAAGTATTACATTTTTCCTATCAGATCTTCATGTGAATTTTTCGTTTGAAATTTGATTCTTGCGTCAATTTGACTTTTCTTTTCAAACCTGCATGAAAAAGCAATTTATAAACGATTGGTTAAACTGGGTCATTTTTTATTAACAAATGAAAAGACTAGACGATTTCCTCTTGGAAATCGAAATTTTTAACAACAATTCACGCAGAGAAAATTTTATTCGATCGGAAGATTTATTTTCGATTTCAAGAGATATAATCTCGATATAGATAATATAACTACATGTTATATATTTTTTTGAGCAATAGGTTCCGTAATATAAATGTGCAAATAAGTAATTTTTGTCGAGAAATCATTTGTTTGTAACGCTGTAAATTGCAAATTGTTTATCCTACGAAAAAAACTGCAAGAGGCAAAAAAATGTTATTTTTACTCAGAGATGCTGAGACTGATTTCATAAGAATTTTTTATTAATAATGAGCGAAATTGTTAAAAAAAATGGTTAGAACAAAAGTTGACCAGGATTTCTAAAAAATAACCAAGATATTCCTAATCTCGGGAACATATTAGTGCATACAGAAATGTTAATGGCGACTCGGTTATTTCAAGAAATATTTCTTTGGCATATGATCTAGGGTTAAATACAGCTTTCCGACTTCTAGTCCCGGGAATGAAGGATTTTTTCACTGACAAATTTTAGAATCAAACCGAGTTACGCGATTATGTAGTGTTGATGCCAAGGATGAAGGCTTGTATGTTTGCAGGCAAAAATATGCAAACGCGCGATAAAGAAAGTTTTATTATAAATTGAAGGTGTCAAAAAGATCTATAATTTGATAGGTCGAACGTTGAGATCGTTAAATTTTTTTCCTCACAAAGTAATAAAAACCGGAAAAAATGGCCGTTTTGCAATATTAACTTATTTTGACAAAAAGTGTATGCACATCTATTAAAGTCTCGAGAAATATGTGTTATGTCAAGCTGGAAATATATGCGAAATTTAAACTCAAAATAATAAATAGTTTTGGAGAAAAGCTATTTGTTATTAAAAAAGGGACTATTGCTTCGGTGGGGCTAACATTTTTTTAGGTGGTCGCAAAGCCATACAAGTGGACAAATTTTAATCCTAAAGAGTTATGGTGTCATGCACGCTGAGTCGCTAATTGATTTTCAAGTATTAAGGACGTTAATTGGGGAGGGGGGATTTTTTTTTATAACAATGATTGCAGTCGTAATTTTCAAGATACACAGCTAAAACTTGTGCATAGTGTTAACAGGATACTGATACTGATTGTTTTGAAATTTTCAAAGTAATCAGGTGCGAAAATACTGTTTAGAATAGTGGTTTATTAACGACCAAGATCGTTCGCACTCTATGACGGCGGAGTGGGGGAAGCTGCTTCCGCCTGGTAGACGCTGGCGCTGAAATTGAATTCGCACGTTCAAAATGTAACAATTGCAAAAATCCCGTGAAAGAATGAACATATCGAGATGTTTTTTTTGATTGCAGCTAACTTTTTGCGCTGGTTACAAATTTTGCATTAAAAGCTCAGAAAAGCACGTCTATATTAAAGTTTATTTATTAATTTTACATTACATCGAAGAATCATTTCAGTAATTGTACAATTAGTAGAAATGTAAAAAAGTTATCGATGGTTTGACCTTTAATTTTAACAGTCCTATGCAAAAATGTGGGGAGCGAAGCGAGTCGCGTGCGAAACGCGCAATGAGAATGTGCCCGCGCGGTGGGCAGATTTTTGCATACGTTAACGTAAATAAGAAAACATAATTTTTGCAACACCCATCTCTAAAGTTGACGTTTTCATGCTTCTAAATTGTGCCTAAAGGACCTCATTTGAGCAGACTGTGTACGAATGATTTTCGCGCAAGCGCAGTTTGAAGATGCCTTACTTTAGGCACTGGTGTCAAAGCTGCGCATGCGCACGTTCGAGAGGAGATACTTTACACACTGGTTTTGGTATCTGCTTGAAATAAATTTAGATTTAACTTGAACAAATGTTTTAATGACTGAAGTTTTGTTTTTAGGGTTTCGTTGCCCCCCCCCCCCCGCCCCGGGCAAAAGAGCATAAACGCCAACATTTTCTAAAATAATTTATTTTCCAAAAAATTTTTTGAAACAAATTGTTTTGTTTCCAAATTTTTTTTCCAACATTTTTTTTTCAAAAATTTGTTTCCAAATTTTTTTTTCAACAATTTTTTTCACAACATTTTTTTTCCAACATTTTTTTTCACAACATTTTTTTCCACAAATTTTTTTTTTTCAGAACATTTTTTTTTTCAAACATTTAAAAAAAAAATTTTGTTTAAAAACTTTTTTTCCAAAAAAATTTCTTTACTCCACTCTATGCAATATAAAATTAGTATTTTCCGTTACCTCCTCCTAATAACTTTTTCGGACGGGCGTTGCAAAAAATAGCGTGTGATACACGTGCGCATAGGTGATTGGTAACTCGTGTGATTGCATCATTCGCCTGCGGCTCGAAGCACTCGTCTACGTTTTCGCTAACCACCGACTCATGCTTCGAGTTTCCGGCTTATGCTGCAAAATTCACACTCGCACACAATCACCTATTTTGCGCACTTGTATCACAAATAAATATATTCTTAGAAATAATAAGGTGTAAAGTATATATTATCTAGAATAATGTTTTAAAAAAAAGTCCATATGTGTGTGAGCGTGGGTATATGTTTTTATGCGTGCACGCGCAAGAGCGCACGTGTGTCACACTTTACTTATCGCCGAATGACTCGCAGATTTTGTATAGAAAAATTTATGAATATGTAGACTTATTCTATCCTTGAATATCTCAAACAAAGCACAAGAATTTTTTAAAAGATTAAGTTTAACTTTTTCTTGTATTTTTATCATTCTTATTAAATGTCTTTTTTGAGCATAACGTTTTAATTTTCCTAATTCAACTTTAATGTATGAAGAGGAATTCATCGTCGTGTAAAATAGAAATCGATATACCTAGATTGACGGTGAATTATAATTAAAAAATTTTGTTTATTTATAAAAGGTCAACGTTTTGTCTTCGATTTTATTTAATAAAAACCTAAAATAAAACACGAAACATACGAACATAATAGTTTAACAGACTTGTGCAGGATGCTCTCAAAAAAGAGGAAATAGGGTGATTTTTCACGAATATAGGAGAGTAATCGGAAAATAAATTCTTTTAAATTTTTTATTATTTTGATTTTATTATTTTAAACTACCATAATAAAATAAAATAAACATTTCTTATTTTAAAATAAAATAAACATTTTTGGTTTAAAAATAAAATAAACATTTTTGGTTTAAAAATAAAATAACATTTTCAAACTAAAACTAAATAGTTGAATTTTCAACCTATAAAGATGAAGTTTCAACCAAATGGTCGAATTTCAAAACAAACATGATTAAACTTTAACCACAAGAAGTTGCATTTTTAACTAAATAGTTGAATTTCGTGATGAAAAGGCGAATTTTTCAGAAGACAGTTAAATTTTCAACCATGAAAGAAGAATTTTCAACAGAGAACTTTTCTAAGAAAAAAGATAAATTTTCAAGTCAAAAGGACTAATTTTCAACAATGCATTTGAATTTTCGACAAAAAAATATGATATTCTAACAAAATAGTTGAATTTTTAACCACATAGTTGAATTTTCAATCCACGTAGATGAATTTCCAAACAAATAGATGAATATGAAAAAAACTAATTATCAACCAGAAAGTTGTATTTACAACCAAATAATTAAGCTTTTAAGACAAAAGGACGAATTTTCAAAAAAATATTTAAATTTTCAACCAAATAGTTGAATTTTTAATCCAAGGGTCAAATTTTCAAAAACAAAAAAGGTGAAATTTCAACCAAATACAGTTGATTTTTCAACAAAATAGTGGAATTCTCGAGCCAGAAATACGAAATTTATAGTTTATAGCTGAGTTTTCCATCCAAAAGAACGAATTTTCTGTTAAAAAAAAAACGAAATTTCAACAAAACGGTTACATTTTCGAATAATAACGAAAACTTTTTCAATGAAATAGTTAAATTTTTAGCAAATTATATTAATTTTCAACAAAATAGTTAAATTTTCATCTAAAATGATGATTCTTAAAAAAAAAAAAAAAAACACGTTATTGTAACAAAGAAGATGAACTTTCAACGAATTAGTAGAAATTACAATCAAAAATATTAATTCACAAAGAAAAATAGAATAGTTGATATTTCAACCAAAACTAGATGTTAATTTTTAATCCAAAACAGTTCAATTCAACTGAAAAAGATAAATTCTCAACGAAGAATGTAATAGTTGACATTTAAACAAAAACAGAATAATGTTGAACCAAACAGTTGCATGTATAATAAAAGAATAAGATTTCTACTTAAAGAGATGAATTTTCAAACAAAAAAGATTTTTCTGTTAATATAGAACGCAAATCACAACCAAATTGTTCACTTTTTAAGCCAAAAAGACAAATTCTTTACAAAACTGTTGAATTTTCAATCCGAAAATAATAAATTCGGAATGCAAAAAATTGATTTTTAATCAATTTTCAAAATAAAAAAAAGGGAATGAAATGGTTAAATTTGCACTATAAAAAAATTAATTTTAATTAAAAATATATCAATTTTCAGCAAAATAGGTCAATCTTAAACCAAGAGAATAAATGTCTATCAAAGAAGTTCAACTTTGAACAAAGTAATTGAATTTTCAATCAAAAGATTAATTTTCTACTACAAAGGCGAATTTTCAAACTAAAAACTATCAATTTTCGAACCAAAAATGACATAGTTAAAATTAAAGTTTAAAAAATTAATTTTTTAATAGAAAAATACGAATGTTCCCAAAAAATATTTGAGTCTTGAACCAATAAAAGGAATGATTAACAAAGTAGTTTCTTAAACATAATGATGGAATTTTTGATTAATAAGAATAATTGTCTACCACAAAGGCGAATTTTCAACTAAAAACTATCAGTTTTCGAACCAGAAATGAAAGAGTTGAGTTTACAGTTGAAAAAATTAATTCTTAACAACAACAAAATACGAATTTTCAACAAAATAGTTGAATATTAAACCTATAAATTAATTATTAACAAAGTAATTGAATTCTCAATGAAAAATTCAGTAGTTGAATCCTTAATGAAAAATTCAATAGTTGAATTTTCAACTGAAAGTCGTAAGTTTTCAGCAATAAATGGATTATTTAAATTTTCAGTCAATAACAATAGTGGAATTATTACTCAAAAGAGATGAATTCTGACCCAGAAATATAATAGTAGACTTTTCAATTAAAAAGAATGAATTTTCGACCAAAAATATTTGGATTTTCTTACGAGGTTCTATTAATTCAGTTCACATTTAAGCCAAACAACGAGAAAAAGGGGAAGAAGGAAACGTTTCTTGAAAACCGGGAAAAAGAGGAATCTTCTAAGAAAGGTGAAAATGGTGAATAGGGAAAAGATTGTGAAGTCTGTGTTTAGATGGATTACTTGTGAAATAAAAGAATTAATTTTCATTTTTTCAAGCATTTAAAGAAATTGTTATTCACATTTATATTTTCCATGTATAACGTCACATTTAGCGCCAACCTCTGCCCATTACCGACACACATCGTCTCAAAGCCTGTTAAAACCCCCATGACAGTGTGACATAGTTTTCGAACGGCCAATATCTAAAAAAATTAAATAAAAATTGTAATCCTATCAAAATAACTTCTGAACGTTTTTAAATTGACGTTTGCATATATTCGGAAACAGTATTTCTGGCACAAAAAACAAATAGGTTTACCTATATGCTAGGAATAATGCATTTGGCAAAAAGTTAATAAAATTTTATAGCATAGGGCTTCTAAAATGAGCACTAAAGTTGATGCAAAAAATACAACTTTACAACTATTTTTTTCTAATATTACGACTTACTTTTTTGCAGATGTTAAAATTAATACTTTTTCTTGGAATATGCACCGCTTTTGCTTTGGGTAATAAGAATCCAGAATGTGCTGAACAGAGTGAGTGATATATGTATCTTCTTATATTATTTACATCTAGAAAAGAAAACTGTAGTATTATTTTCTTCAGCTGATTGATAATTGTGGGTTTTTGAAATATCAATAAATATTTCTATTTTTCAAGCTAAATCTTTTATTTTTGTTTTCCAGAAGTCATCGGTTGTTATTTGGCAACCTGGGCAGTATATCGTAAAGCAGAAGAAAAGTTTGACATAAAGAACATCGATGTGTCTCTTTGTTCTCACTTATTTTACAGTTTTGTTGGACTTGGTGCAGACGCTTCTGTTCGACTTTTGGATCCAGACCTAGATATAAATAATGATGGATTTAAAAGCTTCAATGATCTTCGGCTAAAGAACCCACAATTGAAAACCATGGTCTCCATGGGTGGATGGAACGAGGGATCCGTTAATTACACTAAGTATGTTTCATTCCAGCTTACCGAAATTGATGAAAACTTATTCATAAAATCATGAAGAATTAACATATTGATTATTTTTTTAAATGTCACATTACAGAGTAGTCAATAATCCGATTCTCCTTGAAAAACTTGTCGATAATGTTGTCGACTTTGTTAAAAAATACGAATTCTCTGGATTCGACCTCGATTGGGAATATCCGAATCAACGTAATGGAACTTATTCTGATAAGGAGAATTTTGTTTTACTCTTGAAGGCACTCAGAGAAAAATTCGATAAGGAGGATCTTATTTTATCTGTGGCAGTTGGTGCTAGCGAAGAGACTGCTTTGCTATCATATGATATTAGGGGAATATCCCAGTATGTGCACTTCATAAATTTAATGACTTACGATTTTCACGGAACCCTTGATAAAAGTAAGACAGTTGGTCATAATACTCCAATGCGTGCTTCATCGAAGGAACATGGGGAGGATCGCAAGTTGAACATTGTAAGTACCTTTATTTTTATATTACATCTTTTTGACAGGGCAATAATTAATTTTAAATTTTAAATTTAAAGCTTTTTCGGGTTTTAATCGTGTGCGAAACTATGAATCTTGCCGACGTTTCGTGAACATTGCAGTTCACTTCTTCAGGGCTGACCTGTTTCAGGTCAGCCCAATCTATTATTAAGGCAATAATTCGTCATGAACTGATCTTTCTTAAACGGTTTTCGTCCCGCAAGTCTTATTATTGTTATGAGCGAGTATCAGCTATAGATTTTTTTATATCGATCTCTTCATTTAAAAATTTTAAGTTTGTATGAAACAATTTTAAATTATTCAATAATCTGACTTGAATTCAGTTTGAAGTAATATATTTTTGCATAAGATGTTTGCTATTTAAAATGGCTTTTTTACACTGAGAAAAATGGATTATACGAACTGGATAACATAATTAAAGAATAATACACCGTATAGAAAAGTATATTAGCGCGTATAATCTATAATATTTTTCTGATATATGAAGATGTTACCAAATATAATCTCTAGATGTTAAATTCTTATAATCTTCAGGCATTAAATTGTAACATCTCGGATTTTAAAATATCCAGGCGTCTGTGTAGTCTCAAATGGTACGTCGCATCGCGGCGCGTGTCATATGAATCCGTTCGCATTAAAACAAGTAATAATTGAGTTATAAAATGATTATTAGTGCTAAATCACACGTAATTTAGATTTGGAAAATCGGTAAGTTTATATTTCTTTTCATTACACATCACTGCCACTTGTACAAGTGCAGAAACTTAGCCTCCTTCATTTTCGTTTTTGTAGTCTCATGATAGCTACTTTCCTGCTTATTGTGTGTTTAAAAGATTGAAATTTGTTTCCAGTTCTACTTCCGAGCTCGTCTATCAAAATGTTGTATAGGTTTATAAATACGTTTTCAAAAATTATTATATATATATTTGAGATTATCTAATGGACCAGGATTCTAATATGAATATTAGATTTTAAAATCTTGGATCATAGATTTTATTATCTCAGATTATAAAGTTTAATAGTCCAAGATATTATCCTGTAATATCTATTTCTTAATATCTATAGATTGTAGTTATAATAATCTGGATCGCTGTCCCATACTTAATAGTCCAAGATTATATCCGGTAACATATTTTTTATTACCGGGTATAATCCATTTTTCTCAGTGTAATATTATTATTCAATTTTGAATACTTATAGCGTAAACACAGTATATCCTGAGGTATCAAAAGTGCTGCAGCCTAATCCAGTTGATACGAAAAACTATATTAAAATAAAGAAACAAAAAAAAAATCATTCTGTTGCTGTAAAAATTTATTTCGATTAAATTTATATAATGATTTTTTAATCAATTCTGTTTTTAGGAATATGTCGTGAATTACTGGCTTTTAGCAGGTGCTGAAGCAGAAAAGTTGATACTGGGAACTGCCTTTTACGGAAAGTCATATACTTTGGCTGATCCAAAACAAGTTGGTATAGGTGCACCATTTTCTGGTGAAGGAAAAATTGGTTCAGGAGCATATTACAATGTTTGTCAATTGGCAAATAATACAGAGTGGACTTATATCATTGACGATGAACAGCAAGTGCCATACATATACAAAGAGGATCAAATTATTGTCTATGATGATGTTGAGTAAGTCTTCAAATACATTTTTTTTCATTATTGTTTTTCAATAACGATGAGAATATTCAATTTTAATATTTGTTTTCAGGTCCATCAGGAAGAAGGCTGAATTTGCTCTAAAAATGAATCTTGGTGGAGCTTTTACATGGAGCGTAGATCAAGATGATTTCCGTGGAAACTGTGGAGAATATTTCCCACTTCTAAAGACTTTGAACCGAGTCCTCCGAAACAGATTTTAAATTTTTGTAAAATTGCCAGATATAGAAATAAAAGAGTTGAGTTTTAAAGCTAAAAAGTCTAATTTTTTAGAAAACGGTTGTCTTTAAAACCCGAAAAGAAGAACTTAAAATCAAGAAAAATGAATTATTAACCAAATAGTTGAATTTTCAACAAACAGAACAGTCAATTTCAATCCAAAGAGTTATTTATGACAATTTATTGAATAAATTGAATTCACTATTGAATTTAATGAATATTGTTTCCTGAATTATAGCTGTATAAGTTTCTTCTAATGTTAAGCGGATGTAAACAAATAATCAATGGCAGATGATGATCTGAAACTTATGCGATAATATTTTTCTTGTTCCTTGGAATGTATTCCAGGATTAAGATGACCTATAGAAGAGTGATCGTGAATAATTTTATTAAATGACAGAGTATATCTGCCAATCCTCGACAGCAAAAAAGTGATGCTAAAGTTATCATCGCGCGCTTCGCGTTCAGATATTTATTCTTTGCACTTGAAATGCTTGAATGAAACTTGACCAAAAACATCTTTTTCAGATCCCAGTATTTATATGCGTCTTCATATTCTGAATTTTCTACGTAATTAAGTATAGTTAAACATTAAGGTGCTCAAAGCTCTGTAGGCTTTAAGGTATACATTCTCATCATGACACTCGCGCTAGGCGCTCGATTTTTGACAGACATTTTTAAATCTATATTTACTTTCTGAATTACCTTACAATAAAAAGCTACAATCCTTTCTTCAGACATTCTTCTCTATCTCGCGTTGTTATGCTTAAAATAGGATTTTTTTCACATTATTTTTTATGTATAAAACAAAATATCTCACAAGTCTTCTTCTAGATTTTCACGTATCTCACGTCTTTTAAAGTAAAATTTGAATTTTCGATTTTGGCATATCAATTTCGATAAATAAATTAAAATCGAGGAGCTCTGTCAGGAAATGGTTAAAAGAAATGGAGGACTTTCTCAAAGCTACAATTGCTCTTTGAAACTTTTTCTCGTATTTTGCGTCGTTTTGTTCAAAATTTGAATTTTCTATTTTTTTTATATAGTATTTTCGATAAATAGAACCACAATAAAAAGTACCATAACAAAATATCCAAACGTTTTAAAAGCTATAATTGCTTTTCAAGACTTTTTCTCGTATCTCACCTCGTTTTGCTCAAAATTTGAATTTTCTATTTTTTTCATAGTATTTTCGACAAATAAAACGGAAATGAGCTATTAAAACCTATCAAAAAATAGTTTCGGAGAATTTTTTAGGACCTCTATGTAACATTAATTACTTCCTAAGACTTTTTTTATATTTTGCGTCGTTTGGCTTAAAATTAGAATTTTCGACTTATTCATTTTCGAAGAATAAAATCAGAAAAAAACGATTCCTATCGAAAAATGGTTTAGGCAATAATGCAGATGTTTGAAATAGCTCTAATTCTTCTTTTAAACTTTTTTCACTTATCTGTCGTTGTTTCGCGTAAAAACGGAATATTCGTTTTTTGGATAGCATTGTCGATGGATAAAACCATAACCGTTGGTCAAGGAATGCTGGTTAACAAACTGATAAAAATAAATAATAAATAAATCCGTTCATTTTATCCAGAGTTATCGTGTTTAATGATGGACGAACGGATGCACAGGCACACGTCATTGCCAAAACTTAATTTTCGACTTCAGGGTTCTCGAAATGTGGAGATCCGTTGAAAAACTGTGGTGTCAGATTTCGGACAATTTTAATACTTTCTCAATCATCAATGATGAAAATATAATAATTAATAATAAATTTGTCGTTTGTCGTTTATCAAGATTAAAAGAAAAACTATGCGTCCTATCAAAATATAAATTATAACAAATTCGTATCTATTTTTTGGACAAACAAAAATTTTATCTATCAATTTTCATTTCGTACCTTTTGAGGTTTTTCCACAAATTGTTCATTTTTATTTTTAATCTTATTTTTTATGATTGAAGCCAAAACTACGCGTCCTATCAAACAATGATTAATAAAAAAGTAGCTCTTTTCAGCATCACATTTTTTGTCTGTTCATCTTTTTTCGCATCTTGCATAGTTTGAACACAAAATGGAATTTTGGATTTTTCATTATTTTTTGTGCGATCAAAATTTGAATCTTCAATTTTTTTAAAAATTCAAAAAGTTGTTATGATAGACTTGAAGTATTTTCTTGACCTTTTTCATTTCGTGCGTTGTTTGGCTTACATTTTTCATTTTCAATTGATTTTTTAAATTTTGTAAATGCTATAACTCTGATAATTTTCTTTTTATCGAAAAATGTCATGTTCGGCTTTCTGAGTATTACAAAAAGCCTTAAATAAAATTTTGTAATTAAAAAAAATGGTCTTGAAAATTTTGAAAATGCTCTAATTTTTTGAATTGATATCCAAAATGGCTTGTGAACGAACTCGTTCTTTCTTTTAGGACCTAAAAACGTGTGCCAAAGCTCAATTTGATCTGCTCATTTATTCGAGATTTATCGTGTTTACGGATGGACAGACATAAAGAAAGTCGCCATCGCCAATACTTGATTGAGAATGTAAAAAAAATAGTTTATTCAATTCCTATTTGCGTGTATTTTTATTTTATGAAGCAGATATCTTTGGAATTTTTATGTATTATATCATGCAAGAAAATTGATGAATTATTATTACTACAATAATATTTTGCCTGATTCGTAAAATAAATTATTCTTTAATAAATAAAGCATACTTATTTCGTATTTTAGATCAATTATTTTGTTTAAGTTAACTTTTCTAGGCACATTCAGAGCAAAATTACATTGAAATTAAAAATCGTTTATTAACTTGAATTAAAATAAAATTTCGTTAAAATTTCGAAAAAATATGCTTAGTTTAAATAACTAACACAACAAAATTTATTTTTTAATAAAAAGGATTGACTCGAGTGAATCTTAATATTTTCCGACATCATACCAAAATACAGATTTTCTTGAATTCAGAAAATATGTTTTCGCCTGTAAAATTTGGTAATGAATCGTGCGACTTATTTATTTCTGCTCATAATAAAATATCAAAAAAATATTTTTTTGACTCGCAGACGTATTTCAGTAAGAATAAAAAATAGTAAATTGCAGATAAAAATAGGTATTAACATATCTCAATAGAAAAGAGATTTAGTAAGTGTTTAATTAGCTTTAAACGAACTGATTACACATTTAAGAATCCAACTACGATTGAACGATACAATTAATTGTTTAGAGGTCATATTGACTTAAGACAAGAAAATTCCCATGTAATCATTTTTGCCACATTTCTAGAAATGCTGACGTAAAATACATAATATATAACAACGCTGATTCACAGCTATAAGTACATAATATTTAACCATATACGATGACACTGTCCTTAAGGTAGTTTTCATGTCAGATATCAGACCTCTGTGAACAAATGTTCTATAATTTTAAGAATCAAAATAATATAACAGATGATGTAATTTTAAATAAGAAAAATTATTTTTAATAAAAAATAGAATGTTACAAAACACATTTATTTAACTAAGACATTTTCGGCAATATTAGGCAATGCAGGCAATTGCAGTTTTTACCATCGCTTCTTACCAATTTTTGAAAAATGGTTCACTTTTAATTACTAATGGCCATCTTTTATTTTTTTAAACAAATCACTATATTTAAAGATTATTTACTTATTATACTCAAACAGATAATTTTATATCTATAAAAAATTAATAAATGCATTTTCAATTTATTAAGAACATGAAAACAAGAAAAAACTAGAACTTAGGATAGTGTACGTGATCAGATTCAAAAATAAATTTTTTTAATCACCCTAGAGTACGTATATGTCCTTTATATGGATATGCAAGTCTACAAAGAGTATACATTTTGTTTGAATTCATATTGATCGTATAAGGATCACTGGTATCGTCTTTCTTCTTTTAGATTTGCTAAATGTTTGCCAAATAAAATGGACATTAACACGAACGAAATCAGTATAACATACATAGGTGCATTGACGTGTACAATAAACCGTTGTTCTTATTAAGATTCGGTGAGAAAGAAATAATTTATTGCCAATCGGTGTAGGCTTAGTGAATAATAAATTTTTAAGAAAGATATAAACACGAGAATATCATAATTGACGTCATAACTGTTTTATTAGTCAGAAGATGGATCATATATATGCTTAAATTTAGGATTGAACCGGAAAAATCCGGCCATTTGTGCTGAAATTTTGATGCACGTGGCCACGGATTAACATTAATTATTAGAATAATTTGTATTGATAATGTCAAAAACATAGTTTCTATTTAGTATCTACATGTATAAGGTAATATTTTCGCTGTATTCTAGATTTATTTATTATGACGAAGCAGATTTCTAATAACGCTTTAATGCAATCAAACATTTTGAAGTCGGCTTCTTGTCCCCTCTAACATTAATTTTGTATTTAAAGATTTTTAATTATTATTAACAATATATTGGAAGAAAGTTTGCTTGAATCATTTATAGTTGGTATATATAAGCAATATAATAATCAATCAAATCACAAATTGCCAATCGCACCCAATAAATGAAGCATATTTCAACAGTATAATAAATTGAATCAACAATTTTTAATAAGTCAAGTTTGAGTTGAGATATGAGAATTGAGCTGTTTTTTTGCCATTAATTAGAAAGACTGTCATAAAAAATATGAAATTATTACCCAATTACGTAGAAACTCAGCTTATCTCGATTGTTATTTTTATGGTCTTCGCGAAGTTTGAAATAAAAAATCCTATCTGGTTAAAGCGAAAATATAATCTAGAAGGAGACTCTGTTGCATAGAAATTATAATAAATGATCATTTTTCAAGAATTTCGCACAAATATTGCCTTTAACAAAATTATTCAGTTTCAATATAGTGTCGGTATATCAGTTTTGACTGAAAAGGGTATATGGAGAATTTGATATACCTTAGGTTTTCGATTTGGTGTTGACATCGAAAATGATACGATTAATTCAGCGATTTCAAGATTTATAACTGAATCATCAGTTGATCCACTAATCAGATGAAAAGATAGAATGATTATGATGTTGGATTCTAAAAGAGAATAGTTTATGATTATAACGTTTTTGGCTTCGAATAATACTTGTAATGAGATTATTTTATTAAGATCAGGTGTGGTTTATGAGAATGCTTCTATATGGTCGGTGAGGTGGTATTGTCGGTTCAGATTTTTCTTCAGTAGACGAAACTTGCTACCAATGCTGTCTCTCTCCATCTTACACTATCAAACGCTCCTGATGATGAATTACTATCAATCTCTGTTGTAACAGTAACTGGTTATTGTTTCAAAAGTGGTTCATAAATGGTAGTTGGTTCAGACGTTTGTTCTGTAGATGTAACTTCCTCTGATGATGACTTTCTGGTTTTCTAACAAAAATCGCACAATACTATTTTCTTAATGTTTAGAATATAAAAAGTTTATTAATTCATAATTTCACATAGAGATTACATTATACCAATGTATCTTGTCTTTCAAGCCATAAAAATGGTTAAAAGATTGGAAAACATATTTCAAATACATTCAGAAGAACTAATGTAGGAAAACAAATTGAAATAAACAAAGTCTGATGGAAGTTCCAAGAATCCGGAATCTGTTCTAGCCTTGACTGGTTCTAGATTCTGGTTAAAACCACCCACCTTATGTAATTTAAACTATCAATTTAGGAATTTCCGAATTTACCTCCCCCCCCCATATCCGAAATTAGCCCGTTTGATGGTACCTCTGCATTTTTTTTCATTCAAAACAATGAAGACAGTTTTTTTCAGGTACAAAAAACGAAAAAAATTCGATTTCAACTTTGAGAAGAAAAATTTTTATAATTAAAAGTAATCATGTAATTGAAAGCCAGATTTATTCAATAGTTCTCAGTTACAAAACCGAAATTGATCAAATTCATCAAGGGAAAAAGAAAATACAAAAATTTATTAAGGAGTTAAACAAATATTAAAATCTTGGAAACAAAGAATAAAATTGAAGAAACTAATCATGTATAATTCTTGAGTAACGGGTATCAGGAAATTGAGTAAATATTTAACAAAGATATGATGAGCCCGCTGTAATAATTTTCGCCACATAAAATTTTTTTCACTTGGAGAATGGGCTATAAATATTCCTGGACTTCTGATTAATTTAATATATTGTTCGTAACTCTCCTTCCGAGTGTTTCGAAGAATTTAAGGTAGGTCTTCCATCAATACAAAATTTGTAAATTTATAAAATCAGAAGACAGTTAAATCTGTGGCTGCTCATTTGAAAATTGAGTATCTTTATATAAAAATAAACATTAATGGTTGCAATATTTGCTACTTTTTCCTAATATTAAATTTATTTGTTTACAGATGTACAAGTTCATACTGCTTCTTGGAATATGTTCAGCTTCTAGTTTGAGTAGTGCGGATCCAGTCGGTACCAAAAAGAGTGAAAGTGAGTAAATTGAGAAGAAAAATTATTTTTATAAAAATTATTGATCATAGAAATATGTGGGAATCACGATATCACCGGTGCTACATTTTTATTGCGGATTTCAATAGAATTATTTTCGAGAAAAACACATTTTTCAAATTTTATTTTTCGTAATTTTGAATCATCCGAAGTGTATTTTTGCCTAATTTTAATTTTTCCGAACTCACATTTTCCTTAATTATTATGTTTTCGAATAACAATTCATCATAATTTTTACCATTCCGAATTACAGTTTTCCATCATTTTTATATTACCGAAATAATATTTTATGGAATTTTTATTTTTCTGAATTACTATTTGACATAATTTTTATTTTAGCGAATACATAACCATTTAAAAAATCCGAAATTAGCAATTTGTTCCAATTCTTTTAAATTTAATAATTTTAATGCAAGAAATGGCAACCTCGAACACTATATAAAACATTGATTCAAAAATTTTTGATTCGTTTTTCACGCAAAAAGTCCTATTGAAATTGTCGTCAACGATTTCTCGCCTGAAATATCATAATCTGACCAAAAATGATTCATGGAGAAATAATTTGAAAAATTGGCAATAATACCTATAATAGAAAATAATGTTTCTCAGCTAACACTTTTAGTATATATTTTTAGAAATCATCGGCTGTTACTATGAAAGCCTCGCCATATTCCGTGAATCGAAAGGACAGTTTGGAATTCCCAACATCAATGCATCTCTTTGTACTTATGTAATTTATACTTTTTCTGGAGTTCTTGATAACGGTGTTGTTGAAATATCTGATTCAAATATAGACTCAGTAAATAATGGATTTAAAAGATTCGACGAATTCCGAAAACAAAACCCGTCTGTAAAAACCTTAATCTCCATGGCAGGATGGACCCAAGGATCGGTTAATTATTCCCAGTAAGCACTATTTCTATTGTTTTATAAAAGGAAAATTTTATTATGAAAACATAATGATAAATTATTTTTTAAATTCATTTCATAGAGTAGTGTCTGATGCAACTCTGCGAAGAAAGCTCGTTGACAACCTTGTCAATCTTGTTCTAAAATATAAGTTTAATGGTTTTGACCTCGATTGGGAATATCCAGCCCAACGTGGTGGATGTCCTTCTGATAAGAAAAATTTTGTTGTGCTATTGAGGGAACTGAGACATCAATTTAATAAGCATGGTTTAATTTTGTGTGTGTCAGCTGGAGCTACGGAAGAAACAGCCAAGATATCCTACGATATTAAAAAAATATCCAAATATGCTCATATCATACATCTTATGACCTTCCAGTTTCACGCACCCTATGACAATAAACCAAAAATAGTTGGTCATAATACACCATTGTATCCTTCCTCAAAGGAAAACGCCGACGATAGAAAATTAAATGTTGTAAGTATTTCTTCAAACACTAGTTTCTAATAAGACGAATTTACGCTGATGAGAGATGACGCCTCCCCATTAGTTTGACCATTGCAGTCGAATGTCCATGATTTCAAGATTAATGAAATAATAATAAATGATCTGTGAACATAAAAAACTCATGTCATTGTTTTTTGTTATTCTAAGGATTATATTGTGAAATACTGGATAAAAAAAGGTGCCGCTCCAGAGAAAATCCTACTTGGAACAGCTTTGTCTGGAAATTCTTATACGCTATCAAGTCCAATAAAGAAATTTGGAAGAGGTGCAAAGTTTGAAGGGCCAGGAGAAGCGGGACAATACACCCATGAATATGGCACTTTAGGATATAACGAGATTTGCGATTTGATAAATAATGACAAATGGAAAGTTGTGTATGACAAAGAACAGGAAGTACCATACGCCTACAAAGGAAATCAACTTGTTGCGTACGACAATGTTAAGTAAGCATCGATTAAAGTTTTCAGAAAGTTTTTAAATTTTAATAATGATGAAATGTTTTAATTTATTTTTATTTTTTAGATCATTAACAAAGAAGGCTCAATATATTGAGAAAATGAATCTTGGTGGTGCTATGATGTGGAGCATAGATACAGATGATTTTGATGGACAGTGTGGAGAAAAGTATCCACTTCTGAAAGCTGTTAACCGCATACTCAGAAGCAAGATAAATTTCTAGATTTTTGTAGAAGTCTGAGAAAATAATATATACTTTCTTCAATTCTTATTGGTGTTTATATTTATTTTATAAACCAGATATCCTTGTAATTGATATGCATTCTATCATGAAAGGAAATAGATGAATCATTAATATTATTAAAGGAAAGTGTGACCTAATTCGTAACATAAATTATTCTTCAATAATTATATCAGATACCTATTTCTTAGTTGAGATAAATCACTTTGAGGTCAAATATAGTTTATTCACTTGATTGGAGATAAAAGTTCGTTCACAATACCAACAAATACGTTTGACTTTAATTGATAGAAGATTTGAAAAAAATTTATAACAGTTAATCTTAATATTTTATTTACATGAAACTAAAACGCAGATTTTAATTCAGAAAACATGTTTCCGTCTGCCGAATTTGGTAACCAATCGTTCTAATTTTTTCTGGTAATAACATAGTTAAAAAAACCAGGTCTTTCACTCTAAAATATTTTGGTAATTATTATTATTTATTATTTTCGGACGTTTCTAAATTGATAGTTCAAATTACATGAGTTGGGTGGTTTTAACTAGGATCTAGAACCAGTAGATAGGACAGCACAATTCTTCCCAGCGAGTTCTGCCACCTTGCACATCACTCCCCACTGTGAAAAACGTTAATTATTTAGCTTCCTAAAAAATCGGACAGGTCTTTCCACAGGGTGGCAATTTTTGGCACCACACCTCATAGTGAAAAACAATAAGTAGCAGCCTAGAAAAATCAAGCGCGACTTTCCACATGATGGCAAATTTGGGCATCACTCCCCACAGTTAAAACGATAATTAGCTTCCTGGCAAAATTGGGCAGGTCTTCCCACAGGGTGGCAACTTTGGGCATCACTCCCTACAGTAAAAAACGATACGTAACAGACTGGAAAAATCAAACTGGTCTTCCCACAGGGTAGCAATTTGGATACCACTAATAATAATATTCATAAATTCACGGAATAATAATGATTGTATAAATAAATAGGGTTCGTACACAAATTACATGAGGTATTTTTGTGACCCCCCCCCCCCCCGATCTAACTAAGATTTTAGAAACTTAGGGAACGAACATACACATAAAATGAAATATATTTAAAAATATGTTTAGAAAACAAGCTTTTATTAAAATATACTAAAAAGAGAAAAAATAACTCCGAAACGGCTCGTCGACTAATAATTATAATCTAATAATAATAATGTGCCTAAAAAATAAAAACGTAAGGCGTCAATATTGATCCTTGTATTTATATGATAAAGAGATTTGATTATTCATGAAACACGCTTTTATTTTTAATTTTTAATTAAAGCTTGTTTTTAAACATATTCTTTAACATATGTTATTTTTTTGATTTAGGTCTTTTGCAAATATGCAATCTTTATGACATATTCAAAAATATATGGTAGAAAAAATATACTATGTAGTCAACTATATGATTTTATCAATTGAATAAATAATTTTATTTTATTTTTTTAATTTGTTCGGGTGAGCTGGCCGATATACATATTTTCATGGATACCTATATTCTTTGCGTTTTTTGAAAGTCATAAAATCCTGTTTTGGAAGAGAAGGAGGCATTGCGATTGAATGCAAAGCCGTAACAATTGAAACTTGATAAACGTAGGTGACTCTGAGAGCTTCTGGAAAGAATAAGAAAAAAAATTTTTGACGCAATCTTCATTATATCTTTGGAAAATAGTCTCCATTAAAATTTATACAGTCGTGCATCCTTTGAAACTATTTAAAGAATTGCTCTACAGAACACTATTAGAAATTTTTAACTTGAAGATTAATTACTTATTGTCATCTTTTTTAATTTAAGAAATTTAATTCAAATTTTTCTTTAACTTAAAGGTAAAAGCTGAAAAAAAGGATGCAGACGTTGGAACAAAGACTAGGAAAGCAGGAAGAGACTAATAAAAAGGTAGAGGAGTTGGAAGGTAGGATAAAAAAATAGAATGCTCAAACTGGGAGTTTGGTGATGGGAAGAGTGGGAATAAGGAGAAGGAAAGGCTGAGAAAAATAGAACAAAGGATAGAGAAGAAAGAGAGAGAAGCAAGAAAAAGAAACATAGTGAGGAAGGGTCTAAGATTAGAGGGGAATGAGTGGAAGAAGTACCAAAAAGGAGAATATAGTTCGTGGGCTGAAAGGCGGCGTTTGACTCATTAGACCGAGGCGAGATAGAAAAAGTTATGGTGAAAAAGGGGATAAGAGAGGGATTAATAAAGAGAGTATCGGGAATTTTTAGAGAGACGAAAAGCAGAGTAAACGTAACAGAGCAAGTAGAAGATAGTTTCTGGTTCGTGAGAGGAGTAGGGCAAGGATGTCCTTTAAGCCCACTTTTATTTAATATTTTAATATTAGACTTGGAAGTAGAAATGAAGAGAAAGGGATAGGGAGAAGTCAGGATAGGGAACGAAAAGATATATACACTGGTATACGCGGACGACATAGTATTGATGGCAGAGGATGAAGAACAGATGGCGGATTTAATTATAGGATTAGAGAGAAACTTAGACGGGAAAAAGTTTAATTTAAATGTAGAAAAGACAAAGAGAATGAGGTTTAGAAAAGGAGGGGGAAGAAAGAAAGAATGGACGGGGAGATGAAAGGGAATAAGTTAGAAGAAGTAAAAGAGTTTAAAGATCTGGGATATACCTTGTAAACAAATGGAGATCATAGAGCTCATATAACAGAAAGAATAAAAAAAGCATCAGGGGTAATGAAACAGATATGGGGAATAGGAAAAAGAAGGTTAAAAAAATTGGAGAAGGAGAATGTGGCTATTTGACATGCTGATATGGCCGGTATTAGGTTATGGAGCAGTGATATGCGGATGGAAAGAACGGAAAGAGATTGAGAGTTTACAAGAGAGTTATACAAGGTGGACGTTAGCGGTAGACTGGAGGACGCCGGGATATATGGTGAGAGAAGAAGGGCAATGGGATCAATTTGAGATTAAGCTAAGGGAGGGAAAGGGAGGGGAGTTAGCGAGAAAGTGTTTCATAAAGGTAGAAGAAAGGGAAGGGAGGGCGATAGAATTAACGAGATGAGAAGAAGAAAGGAGGGGTTTCTTCAATGCTAGAGATATAGAGGACGGGTCTGGAGTAAGCTATGAAGAATTGGAAAAAGGGAGAGGGAAAGACGATCAATAGAAAGATGCGGGATGATTAAGGAATCAAAATGTTATAAATCGTATAAGAAGATAAAAAAGAAAGGAGTACCAAAGTATTTAGGAAAGGAATGGGGAGTGAGAAGATGGACAAGAATAGCAAGATTTAGATTTAGAAACGAGGTAAGGGAAAGGATGGATTGGGAAACAAAAGAGAGCAGAAACTGCAGAATGTGTGAATGGGAAGAAAAAACATGGGAGCATGTATGGGAAGGATGTAGGAAGCGAACTGAAGATAATGGAAGCTGGCAATAGAATGTGGTAAAGATTCTAAAGGAGGATGGATAGAGGGAAGAATGGATGAAGACGTTTGAGGGGGCTAGAGGAGCGAATGAGAATGAGAAAGAATACATGTGAAAAAATGGCAAAATATAGGTGCAAGAGAAGTGAAAGGAAAAGGAAACGGAAGTCGCTTAGAGTAAAAGCGTGAAAATTTGTAGGTAATGGTTATGTTATAGAATAAGTAGATTAAGATGCGGTCGCGTTCTAGCTCTCTCTCTCTTTCTCTCGCTTGCACTCTCGCTTTCGATCGCTCGCTTACTCGTTCGCTAACATGTCCTAAATTGCGCTATCGTAAACAAAAATAATAAGAATCTAGATATAAGATTTTCTATAAATAGTTATAATAAAATGTAAATAGTAAGGTTAAGATTTTATAAAATATGTAGGCGGAAGTATTGTAAGAAATGGAAGTCATGTCAACCCTTCGGAGACACATTATGAATGAAAAAAAATTAAAAATGCAACTGTATGGTTGAATAATAACCTGCATTGATAGAAAATAATTTTGTTGTTGTTGAAAATTCAACTGTATTGTAGAAAATTCGTATTTTTGCCTCGAAAATTCAACCATATAGTGAAAAATTTAGATATGGTTGAAAATTTAACTATTTTCTTGTGAAATCATTTTTTTTTTCTTTTTTTTTTTGAAAATTGGTTTTGTGACTGAAAATTCAACTCTTTCATCTTTGATAATTTTTATGTTAATTTCGTTTTTGGTTAAAGATTGATCTTTTTTAGTTTAAAATCCAACTATTCCGTTGAAAATTCATCTATTGTCTTAAAAAATGATCTTCTTGTTAGACAACTAACCCTCTTGGAGGAAAATAAAACTATTTGGTTGAAAATTTATGTATTGTGTTGAAAATTCGTCCTTTTTGATAGAAAATCCATTTTTCAGTTGAAAATGGTTAAATTCAACTATTTTTTATTTATAATTAAAATCTTTTTTGGTTGAAATATCAACTATTACATTTTTTGCTGAAACTTCATTTTTATACGTTTAAAATTAAACTCATTGCTTGAAAAGTAAACTACTTTCTTAAAAATTCATTTTTTTGTTCAAGATTCATAATTTTAGATAAAAATTCATCTTTTTCGTTAAAAATGTACACTACTTTGATGAATGTTTGTTTTTTAGGTAAAACTTAATTTTATTGACCGAAAATTATCTGTTTGATGAAAATTCAACAATTTCGTAGAAAATTCAACTGTTTTGTAGAAAAATTGTTTTTTTTTTCTATTAAAAATTAATTTTTTTCAATGAAATTTAACTAGTCTATTTTTGGTTAAAAATATCTCCTTTCTAGTAAAAATTTAAAGTGTTTGGTTTAAAATTAATGCAATTTGTTGAAAATTCGTCTTTTTTGGTAGAAAATCAATCTCCTTGGTTGGAAATGAAAAAACTGTAGTCGGACAAAAATTACGTTAAGATGGGGGGCCCGGTCAAAACTTGCGGACTCTAACAAAAGTGGGTACATGGTTCAAAATTTTAGAAAAAGAAACTTCACGCAATTTATGTACAGCCCCTCAAAGTCCTACATTTCGAAAATACTGTATTTTAATCTTAAATTAAATTTGAATAGCTGATTTTTACTTTTAATCTTAAAATGCAAAATTTTTTCAAGATTTGCAGTAGCAAATCTCCAACAAATAAGTTCATTAGTTTGGAAAATTTTACACAATTTGTTATTAAGACGAAATGGATTTCGTTATTTAATTTTATTCATATAGGTATTGAATTATTTGTTTACTGTTTTAATTTCTGCTTTAATGACTGTAATTTTTATAATAACTGCTCTACTTTGATACAAGTCATTTTTTTAGTTTACTTTATTTTATACATACACATTTTTTTCATGAATTGTAAAAAATATATTTTAAAAATATTAGATTAAATCTTCGTATAAATATTTGATTTAACTTTTCAGTGTCTAGTTTTACAAAATTTTTCCGTAAGACTAACCGGCTATCTATAGTCCTGGATGAGCTGAAAATACTGAAAAGTTCGAATTAACTAAAGTAATCTTTTATTTTCTACATTGTTTGGATGTGAAAGAAATTTTATTGATTGGGATTTTTCAGTTGTACAGGCGAATTTTGACAGAGCCAAGTTTTTGCATCGTAGGTGTTTTTAATAAGATTTTATTTTTTGCTGGAAGATTTGAGGGATCAAAGTGTTATCAGATCTCAATTAAAGATACTTGATTATTTTTTAATAAGAAACGACACACGTGTTGATATGTTTTAGTGATTCCTGATTATGTATTCCTTGAAATTGAAGAAGAATGTTTGCTTGTAAATTAGACTATAGCTTTTTAAACACACGTTTTCAAAAAACTATAGCAATTGGAATAATAAGCAATTCTTAATTGGGTCATGTTGAACTGAGATACGGAATGTGGACTCTAGTAATTTGTGCGGAACGTGGCATGAATATTTGCTTATGTATTTGCTGTCTGTGAGTTTAAATTATTTTTTATTTTTAAGGCCATCACAAGATTTGCGATAAACCCCCCACGCTTAACCGATTCTGATACTAAAAAAGAGAATTCTGTTCAGAATTCAATATTTGTTTTCAATGATTCATTATCAATCCACATGCGATATTGTGCATAAAAAGGGCAATAATAATTATGATTGACTTGACGAAATATTCCAATTTTTAAGAATTTTTTGTCCCAAGGTGCAATTTTCATCATTTTAGTTAAGAATTTATGTAATAATTAACACATTATTTCTCCAAATGCAAGTTTCATTGACCTACAGCTTTCTTATACATAAAAAAAATTCCATATAATACATATGTATCTGCGGAAAAAACACACGTTGTTTTCAGAATATTAAATTAGGAAGTATAAGCATAGAAAATTGATGAGTCATTACCTTACTGCTGCAATATTTACCTGAGATACGAAAAATACTATAGTAACGATATCTTCGTAAGTCAAGTGTTTTGGCAGGTGTACATAAAAGTATAAAAATGCCTGTACTTTGAACTAAAGTTTTGTAGTTTTTTGGAATTCTTCACGAACGATCCGAAAAATTAAAGGTACGTCTAATTAGTCTCAGTTGCACTTAGATAAGTCTGTTATTAAAATTGATGATTATTGAATTTTATAAACTTGTAAGATATGCATCAGCTGGATTAATTAATTAATTTAGTAGAAAATGTTGCTAAAATTTGCTTGCCGGAGTTTTCCTTCGTAATTTTTTTTAAGAACCTAGTAATCATCTTTGAACTATTTATATTCCTGATAACTGGTTATTTTAAAATTAAACTTCAATATACTATTTGAAAAATTCATTTTCATATCTTATTTTTATTGCTTTAAAAATTATAGAAAAAATACAAGATTCAGCATTTACAATCTTTTACTTGAGAAAATTATCGACTACAAATTTTTAAATATAATTACTATTTCAAACAAATTAATAAAACTGCAATTATATTTTCATTTATCCAAAATTGTTCCTCAAAAATAATAATGGTTCATTTTTTACCAATTAATGTGAAATGCTAACTGATTTTCTAATATTATGATTTAATTTTTTCCAGATGTATAATTTCATACTTTTTTTGGGAATTTGCTCAGCTTTTGCTTTAGGCTGTAAGCACCTAGGATTTTCTGAAGAGAGTGAGAGTAAGTGATATATAGCATGTTATAAGTAAAATGCAGAAAGTTGGATTAATGCAATTTTGAATTGAATGGGAAAAAGTATTCAAGATCAAGATCAAACATCTATTTTCTATTCACAATAATTATCATTAGTGCAAAAATGATGATTTGCGATATTTGCAGAAGCGCACTGGGATTTAATATTATTTCAAAGATTTCAAGAGATTTCAAGAAATTTAAAAATTGGATTGCAAAGAATTTACTCAACTTTAGAGCGATTTTAAAAAATCTCGTGGGATTTTAAAGGGTTTATAGTTTAGATTTCTAAACATTTTATAATATTTCTATAAATTTCAAAGAATTTCACAGAGTAGGATTTCAAAGAGTTCAGGAGATTTTCCAATATTTTACAAGATTTCAAAAATGCCATGCGGTATTGAAGAATTTCCTTGAATTTCTGAAGATTTGAATGTATTTCATATATATGTACATACAATGATTTATAAGACTTTAGGATATTTTAAAATATTTTAAAGGATTTCAGAAAATTTTCAACATTTCCAAATATTTCAAAGAATTTTTAAGGAATTTCAAGGGGCATTAAGATTTCCTAGGGTTGCAATAATTTCAAAGGATTCTAAAGGTTCTCAATGAGTTATTTCAACGAATTTCCTAGGATCATAAATGATTTCATAGGAATTTAAATGTTTTAGTCCATTTCAAGTAATATCTTCAGACTTTATGTAATTTTACGGAATTTTATAATATTTTAATGGATTTCAAAGATTTAAAGATATTATTTAAATATTTCAAAGTATTTCCAAATATTGAAAGATGTTTAGGACATTTAAAACGATTCTGAGAAATTTTCAATATAGATTTCAATAATTTGAAGAGATTTCAAAATATTTGCAAGATTTTAAGGTATTTTGAAAAACTTCAAGGAATTTTCAAGAGCTTCTAAAAATTTCAAGGGATTTCAAAATATTTCACAGGATTTAAAATATTTTTTGATTGAAAGGATTTTAAAGGTTTAGAAATATTGCAAGGTATTTAAAAAGATTTCAAGACATTCTGAATAGATTTAAAAAATGTCAAATTATTCTAAGGAATATCAAAAAATTTGCAAGCGGCTTCAGAGAATTTCTTAAAATTAATTAATAAAATAATTGTATGTTTATTTATTAAGATTATATATTTAGAAGTCATTTTTATGTTGCAACACATTATAATAAAAGTAAAATATTACTTCAAATTTATTTAAAATCACTTTAAAATTCAAAAATAAGGGGGAATATATAATGCAATATAATTTTTATTATTTTAAATAATATTTGGAGTCTGGATAACCCCATCAATTAAGTGGTTTACAGGAAAAAAGTAATTTTTCAAATTGAAATTTTCTTCCAAAAAATTACCTCCAAAATTTGCTAATCTCATAATAAACTCGTGTTACCGGATGACAACGTGTTTTTGTACGATCTTTTTTGGGCTTCTAAATCGTTTATTTTTTCCACATGAAGAAATTTTAAGTTTTGTTACAGAATGATATAAAAATTCAGGGACATTCAAAATGTTATTATAATCTAAAACTATGATTGCAAACGAGAAAGTAGTTTTATTTTCTAATTCTGAAATTAATTATGATAAATATCGTTTAGATCAACAATTAGATCTTCAGCTTTCTTTTAAAAGATAGAACGCCATAAATTTTAAAAAAGGTAGTCAGGGACACTATCGGCAGATAGAATATTATTAGGAAACATACGTCCTGCAATTAGGAAAATTATTCCTCAAAACGCGAGCGTATAATATTTCAGGGACATGATTCTGTCAACTTTTTGGTTTTCACCCTGATATTGATTATATAAAAAAAAGGAAATCGCGTTATTATTATTTTGGTTAGCAGACTGAAACTTGCGAATTATAAACATATATTTCGCTATTTTTTATATTCACATTTCTATAAATATTTTCCAGAAATTGTTGGTTGCTATTACCAAAGCTGGGCAGAAGCATTTGTACCGGAAGAAAGGTTCTACATAGAAAACATCGACGTGGATCTTTGCACTCACATAATGTACAGTTTCGTTGGACTTGGTGCAGACGCTTCTGTTCGACTTTTGGATCCAAAGGAAGATATAGAAAATAATGGATTTAAAAGGTTCAATGATCTTCGAAAAAAGAACCCAAATTTGAAAACATTAGTCTCTATGGGGGGATGGAGCGAGGTATCTGATAATTATACTAAGTAAGTTTAAATCTAGATTACTAAAATTAATAAAAAGATGTTTATAAAGTCATAAAAAATTAACATAATAATTCTTTTTCTTAATTTTCGATTTATAGAGTAGTGACTGATCCGATTCTGCGAGAAAAACTTGTTGATAATATTGTCGAATTCGTGACAAAATATGAATTTTCTGGGTTTGATCTCGATTGGGAATATCCAGCTCAACGTGGTGGAATTTCTTCGGATAAAGAGAATTTCGTTTTACTCTTGAAAGCACTCAGAGAAAAATTCGATGATAAAGGTCTCATTTTATCTGTAGCAGTCGGTGCTGGTGAAAAGATTGCCAAAATATCATACGATATTAAGGGAATATCCCAGTATGTGAACTTCATAAATTTGATGACTTACGATTTTCACGGAACCCTTGATGTGAATAAGACAGTTGGTCATAATACTCCAATGTATCCTTCATCAAAGGAAAATGCAGAGGAGAGCAAAGTCAACATTGTAAGTACAAGCTTAGACATCAGAGTTAAATTTGGTTGATAAGGTAATCTACTCTTACTTTTAGTGGAACGGAAACGGTAGTAAAAACGATGTCTAGATTTCTTGTTTGTTTCCAAGGTATCGCTGTTTCTGATTGTAAAAATTCTAAAATTAGACAAGTAGGCTGCAAACAATTAGACTTTTCAATTTTTGAAGTCCTTCTTTTGTAATTAAGGAATTTTAACATAGTTGCAGTTCAAATAACTTCATTTATTTTTAATGACTCTTATTAAAAATGTTCACCATTGATCTCTTCAATTATATATTTTTCTGTTTTGAAGATTTTCAGTTATTTAGTTTAAAATTGTATAATTACAGTGAAACTTCGATAATACGAAGGGCTTCGGGACCAAAGAAAACCTCGAATTATCGAAAATTCGTATTATCGAAAGTAAGAATATAAATGCACATAATGCGTTTGAATAAGTTTATAATACGTTCCATATCACATAATATGAATTTCTCTTAAAATTGCAATTTATTCCGATTAGGGCTGTATGCAACTTTTTTTTGCGCATATTTAATGCTTCAGAAAATCTTAACTGAACGTAAACATTTTGATAAGGTGAAAAAATCAGGAAAAGGGATAATATGGTTATCTGTTATTAAATTAATGCTTGTTATGAAAAAGTATTAAGAGAACGAGAAGTGATCCGTCGTAAAATAAATTTTTGTTGGTCCTAAAAAGGACCATACTCACTGCCGGAATTCGAATTATCGAAAAATATTATCATGGGAAACGTCGATTTTCAGCCGGGGCCGAAAAAAAGTTCAAATTATCGAAAATTCGGATTATGGAGGTTCGTATTATCGAAGTTTCACTGTAGATTAAAATACGTCGAATTTTTATTAATTTATTTTTCAATTTTTTAGTATAGTCACATTTTGAAGGATTTTGATAAAAAAATTTACATTTGATTTCAACCCTCAAAATGAAAATTTTTAGGAGCACTTATCTACATTTAAAGTACATAATTTAATCTGACATTGTATAATTACGAATAATACGAATTTTAATTTTTGAAATTTTTAATTCTTTTAGCGCGTTTAAATTTAAAGTTTCTCCATTTCTAAGTTATTTTCTCGAATTTTAAATGTTCCTATAAGTTTCCTTAGCATGCTTATCAGTTTGAAATTGTTTAGCTTTTGTTTTTCTTTTCTTCTCATTCATAGCAATATTTTTATTCGTATTCATTTTGTTTAATGCATATTTTTTTTAATTTAATGGTTTCATTTTTAAATCTTTTTTATTGAAAATTGTTCAGCATTAAGGGCTTTTAGTTTGAGTGATATGGGAGCATTCTTTAATTACGTAAGGGTTTTTGAAGGTAGACGGTCAGACAAATCTTACGAATCGTTGAAGCAATCTCTGGAAATCGCTTGAAATCCTTTTAAAACTGTAGACATTTTTTTTTAATTCTTGAGATTCCATGAAATCGTTTGAAATGTTCAGAATCCTATGAAATTCCCTTACAATCCTTTCAAATCCGTCAAAATTCTTTAAAAAATTTAAACTTCATATACAAATTATTAAATTTGTATTTGATTTCAAATGAAAAATAATTATATAATTTAGGCGACAAATTTTATCAGTTAAAATTTTAGTTTAGCTTGCGCCGTTTTTCAAAAAAGTTAATTTTTTTCATTTTGAATATATTCGTGCAACAAAAATTGATTAAAAGTTTGTAAACCTTTTTTTAATGCATAATTTTTGTTCATTTATTTATTTTCGTACCTTGCATTGTTTTTTAAAAAATTTGATTTTTTTTACTGTCAATGTTATTTTCACGAATAAAACAAAAACTACGCATCCTATCGAAACATTATTCACAACAAATTTGTACCTCCTTCTTGGATGAACAAATTTTGTTTATATCATTTTTTTCGTAGCTCCCGTTATTCGTCTACAAATTTGATTTTTCTATTTTCAATGCTGTTTTTTACGAATAAAACAAAAACTACGCGTCATATCAAAAAGTGAGTCATTACAAATTTGTAGATCTTTTTTAGGTGCACAATTTTGGTGAAATGATCTTTTCTCGTATCTTGCATAGTTTGACAGCAAAATGGAATTTTTTATTTTTCATTATTTTTTTGTCCGATCAAAATTTGAATTTTTTATTTTTCAAAAAATTCAAAAAACTGTTACGAAAATATTATAGGGTGTTCAAAAATCAACGTTTTTCTCCTCCTGACTTTTTTTCATATCGTGCGTTTTTCGGCCTAAAATGTTCATTTTCGTTTGTTTTTTGGAATTTTGAAAATCCTATAACTCCAGTAATTTTTTTTATCACGAAAAGTCATTAGGATCTTCAAAAAAAGTGGTTTCAAAAATTTTCAAAATGTGCTCACTTTTTGAATTTTTATCCAAAATAGCTGGTTAACGAACTCGTTATTTCTTTTTAGGCCATGAAAAAGTGTGCCAAAGCTTAATCAAATCTGATCATTTTTTCGAAAGTTATCGTGGCTACAGACAGACAGACAGACTACAGACAGACAGACTACAGACAGACAGACACCTTGGTAAAAATAGTTTTTTCTGACTCAGGAGGTCTCAAAACGTGGAGATTTGATGAAAACCGACTATGTCAAATTTTACATAAAACCAATACCTTCTCATTAGAATGAGAATGTAAAAAGTCAAATCAGACAAATACAATTTTGTATTTGAAACGGTAATTTTTTGAGCAGGAAAAGGGAGTGGGGAAGTTCCGTCGTAACTTACACGTTTCCCAGATTTATGATTTTTTGTATAGAAATGGTCAGAATTATTTTATTTAGAAATTTATGTTCAAAAAGTCTTCTATTCATGCATCAAGTTTGAATTATGTCGATTAAGAAAGTTTTTCTGTTTAAAAGAGATTTTTCAAATAATATAAAGTGTAAAAAAAATTTATAAAATATTTTTAGAAATTCTCCGGCCAGTTTCAAGATATTAGTTGTAAAAATATTTCCTTGAAAATTTCATCAATTTACCTGCAACATTCTTCAAGTTATCGGGTTCACAAAAAAGTATATCATCCACACATACACTGCTGCATATCCACGCATCCACATACAAACATTTATCCGGACAATTGCTTAGAACACTGTATCAGACATTTTCAAATTGAGGAACGCTTAATTAAATGAATTTGCAAATTTTCGAAAATGTTACCAATACAAAGCTTCCTCTATGAGGAAGCAAAAAACCATGATGGAGTGAGAGGGGCGAAGGAGAGGGACAGTTGCAGAGAGTGAGAGAAATGAAAAAAGTTTTTCTGTTCGAAACAGATGTTTCAAATATTATAAATGAGGATATCTTCCTTACTCTTCAATGAACTTCAATAACACACACACACATCCGGGCAATTGCTTAGCACATTGTACTTGCCATTTTTAAATTGAGGAACGTTTAATTAAATGAATTAATATTTTTTCGAAAATGTTACCATTACAAAACTTCCTCTATGAGACAGCAAAATGGGTTAAAATCCTTGAAATTCTGTCAAATATTTAAATAATTCAAAAAAAAAAATTCGGTAAGAAAGTGAACACTTTCCCATGTACACTTTGTATTCTTTTCAAATCTCTTAAAATCCTCTAAATTCCCGTGAAATCACCAAAACATATTTAAATGTATTAAAATTCGTTAAAATCCCTCAAAATCCTTTAAAAATTCTTGAAATCTGTTAAAATCCTTTCCAGTCACAGGAAATCTTTGAAATCTTTTGAAACCTCGTTGACATTGAAAATAATTGATATATTGTCGATATATTAAGTGAAAATATAAAATATTATGTAAGAAGGGGTTGTCACAAATATCATACACATCGTTACAATAGGGAGGAGGGAGGTTGTCTAAAATTTTTAAAATCATCATTTCGTCACTAATGGACGTTCTTCATATATGCTTCATTTCGAAATTTATTCAAATTGTTTTTTGAATTGTTCAAGTTTGAAAACCACCATTTTTTAATTATTCAATTTTTAGAGATAGTTTTAAGTTAATAACTTTCAATAAACTCTTCACTCAAAACTATTAATTCTTGAAAGCTCACCATTTGAAATTTTACAATATAAAATTCAAATTATTCCTTAATTTTGAGAGTAGAAATATATTCACTTCAAATTCATGCGGTGATTTTTTAATCAAACCTGTTCTCAGGATTCTGCTGTGGAATACTGGCTTTCGGAAGGTGCTCCATCGAAGAAGATAATACTAGGGACTGCTTTTTATGGAAAAACCTTTACTTTGGCTAATCCAAAACAAATTGGCAGGGGCGCACCAATTTCTGGTCCAGGAAGACTTGAGAATCCAGCATATTACAAAATTTGTCAGTTGGTAACAAATCCAGAATGGCAGTATTTGTACGACGAAGAACAAGAAGTGCCATATATATACGACGGGGATCAAATTATAGCCTATGATAATGTTGAGTGAGTCTAAAAGTAAAATATTTTCAATTTTCTAATGCAATAATGATAAAAATATTTAATTCTAATATTTATTTTCAGATCTATCAAGAAGAAGGCTGAATTTGTTAAGAGAATGAATCTTGGAGGTGCCATGATGTGGAGTGTAGATCAAGATGATGTCCAAGGAATATGTGGAGAAAAGTTTCCACTTCTAAAGACTTTGAACCGAGCCTTTAATCCCATATGTTAATTTCTTCTGTAAATTACACTCGAAAAAATAAAGAATTTATTTTATTTCTGATTAACCCTTTTTTCGTAAATCTGAATTATAAACCCATTGCATTTTTTCAAATTTGTAGTTATATTTTGTTATAAAAAAAGTATGAATTGCATTTTTCGAACGAAGATTAGGAGAAGCGGTCTCATTCGAAGAGGGCTTATCCAGAGGTTGCACTGTATTTATGCTTATGATTAATATTGATAAGAATCTTGACTAGAACATCTGATAATATAGAATGTTTAAAATTTCATAAATCATTAAAAATAATTTGCTTATAATCTGCATTTACTCAACAATAACGTCCAATACTCAAGTGAATATATAGAACTCCTGAAAATAAAACAAGAATCCAACGATCAAATTTGGACAACCACAAAA